>JAPMUY010001984.1:17500-19866 GCA_026901105.3 Galaxias olidus | reverse complement strand
GCTCACGTTAAAAAAGGAGTTATGATAAATGAAATGGTACACAGTTATACAACATATATACGTATAGACATCTTTAAGTTAAGTTAAAATGTCTGTGTAGATCATTTTTGTGAGTGAATCAATATTGTATTGTATATTAACAGCTACCAGCTGGAGAGGGTACCAGCTTCTGTTTTGTTTGGGTTAAAATAGATGGTGGTGGTTTTGTTCCTTATGTCAGCCTAACGGTGCAGGACACATAAGGTACCACAACATACAGGAACAGGTGAGGCTGTGACCTATATATTCTGTAGGACACCACACACACACACGCACGCACGCACGCACGCACGCACGCACGCACGCATTCACACACACACACACACACACACACACACACACACACACACACACACACACACACACACACACACACACACACACAGGCTAATTTACAACCATAACCCTGCACACACACACACACACACACACACACACACACAGTGCTATAAAGAAAGACAACAAAAACCTTATCATACTGGATATTTCTTCCTGTATCTCCTGTCTGCCCACTGACAATAGAATGTGAGGGATGTGTTTACCCCCTGGTACTCAGACCTATCCACTTCTATCAGAGCAGTGATGGTTTACCCCCCTGGTACTCAGACCTATCCACTTCTATCAGAGCAGTGATGGTTTACCCCCCTGGTACTCAGACCTATCCACTTCTATCAGAGCAGTGATGGTTTACCCCCCTGGTACTCAGACCTATCCACTTCTATCAGAGCAGTGATGGTTTACCCCCTGGTACTCAGACCTATCCACTTCTATCAGAGCAGTGATGGTTTACCCCCCTGGTACTCAGACCTATCCACTTCTATCAGAGCAGTGATGGTTTACCCCCCTGGTACTCAGACCTATCCACTTCTATCAGAGCAGTGATGGTTTACCACCTATCAGAGCAGTGATGGTTCAGACCTATCCACTTCTATCAGGGCTAGTGTGTGTTTACCCCCCAGTCCACTTCTATCAGAGCAGTGAGGGTTAGATTACCGTGGGCTAGGGTGGGCTATGTGTGTGTTCACCCCCTAGTCCACTTCTATCAGAGCAGTGAGGGTTAGATTACAGTGGGCTAGGGTGGGCTATGTGTGTGTTTATCCCCCAGTCCACTTCTATCAGAGCAGTGAGGGTTAGATTACAGTGGGCTAGGGTGGGCTATGTGTGTGTTTACCCCCTAGTCCACTTCTATCAGAGCAGTGAGGGCTAGATTACAGTGGGCTAGGGTGGGCTATGTGTGTGTTTATCCCCCAGACCACTTCTATCAGAGCAGTGAGGGTTAGATTACAGTGGGCTAGGGTGGGCTATGTGTGTGTTTACCCCCTAGTCCACTTCTATCAGAGCAGTGAGGGTTAGATTACAGTGGGCTAGGGTGGGCTATGTGTGTGTTTACCCCCCAGTCCACTTCTATCAGAGCAGTGAGGGTTAGATTACAGTGGGCTAGGGTGGGCTATGTGTGTGTTTACCCCCTAGTCCACTTCTATCAGAGCAGTGAGGGCTAGATTACAGTGGGCTAGGGTGGGCTATGTGTGTGTTTACCCCCTAGTCCACTTCTATCAGAGCAGTGAGGGTTAGATTACAGTGGGCTAGGGTGGGCTATGTGTGTGTTTACCCCCTAGTCCACTTCTATCAGAGCAGTGAGGGTTAGATTACAGTGGGCTAGGGTGGGCTATGTGTGTGTGTTTACCCCTAGTCCACTGTGTGTCAGAGCAGTGAGGGTTAGATTACAGTGGGCTAGGGTGGGCTATGTGTGTGTTTACAGCACACACGGTGTTCATGATACACACCATACACACTGAGTGTCCAGTTACCACAGGACTCTGTGGAATGGGACAGGGATGGTGACGGACAGGGTACGGGTGTGTGTGTGTGTGTGTTAAATGTGTGTGTGTTATATGTGTGTGTGCATGTGTGTGTGTCTGTGTTATATGTGTGTGTGTTTTATGTGTGTGTGTTATATGTGTGTGTGCGCGTGTGTGTGTCTGTGTTATATGTGTGTGTGTCTGTGTGTTTTATGTGTGTGTATGAGTGTGTTTTATATGTGTGTGTGTGTGTGTGTGTGTGTGTGTGTGTGTGTGTGTGGTTGTTTACTATCGCAGTCTCTCCTTTCTGGCTGTATACTTTCCATACAGGCAGTGGGAAAGCAGTGACTGTCAGGTCTACATGCCCTGTGGAAGCTAGTCAAAGCTAAGGGATATCGTTTGGATAACGCTGTGCTAATGGCAGTGGTAAGTCAAAGCTAAGGGATATCGCTTGGATAACGCTGTGCTAATGGCAGTGGTGAGTCAAAGCTAAGGATTATCGTTTGGATAACCACGTGCTAATGGCAG
>JAPMUY010001984.1:0-2500 GCA_026901105.3 Galaxias olidus | reverse complement strand
CATGTACATCATGGTAGCTTTTCTCTGTAGGATTGCTAAATGTTTCCCTTAAAACCAACAAAAAGGAATTGTACCCTTTTGGATCGGAAGGAATCAAATAATCACAGGTGTTAGAATGCCAAGCCAGTTTTGCATGAAAAGCTTTAGAGATTGTTTACAGGTAAATATTGGAATATAAGGTGGTTCAATGATGAGCTTTGTGCAGAATGATGGCAGTACATTAACTGCTATAGACATGGGGCTTACAGTTGATCATTTGGATAAGCCAAACATTGTTATGGTGGCCCAGATCTTCAACTTCTACCCGGTTGATAAAAACATATAAAAAGATGTGTCCTGTGCTCAGATAGCCACACACACACACACACACACACACACACACACACACACACACACACACACACAAAGGCACACACACACACACACACACACACACACACACACAGACACACACACACCTTCATAAGGACATGCACACACAAACATCATCCAGTGTCCTTCCGCCTGATCTAATTTAAGCGTAAATATTGGCTATAGAGAATAGGCACACACACACTCTCTCTCTCTCTCTCTCTCTCTCTCTCACACACACACACACACAGACACACACATACACACACACACACACGGGTAGACAGCCATCGCGCACACACACATATACACACACACACACACACACACACAGACACACACACACACACACACACACACACACACACACACACACACACACACAGGTAGACAGCCATCGCCCACACACTACAGTGCACATAGCATTCAGCAGCACAGCAGACAGTAGTAGCAGTGGGAGTCTATCCAGGATGCTGTGTCTGTGGAAAACCCTCTTCCTTATACACACTGCATTACAACTGTCCACTGTTATTACACAGTCTAGAAGAAAAAAGTATTTAGGAAGGACATACTGTGGACAGCCTGATGGGGTACGATTGGTGAGATAAATAAATAGGGAATCTCAATAAATGCTAGTGTTTCCATACACCAAAAGGGATTCTATTCTTACTATTTTAGATAATAGACAATGATGGTTTCCAAAAAGGCAAAAACTGATGTATTCACGTGATAACACATTTTGAAATCAATTTTGATTAAACGTGTTACTAACAGTGATGTTCGGATTAAAGGTAGCACAGAGGCCTACCCAAATCTAACCTTCACTATTCGGAACCTCACAAGCATGTTCCCGTGAAGTAAAACTCTGTCTTGTGGCAGAGGGAACAGGTGTGAACCGCCGGCGCATTACGGAAATATTTAAGTAAAATGCTTTTTTTTTTTTTATAGAATTAAAAAAATCTATTGCATTGGAAGTAAGTAGTTTAAGCTCACAGTTTAGTGTTTCCCATTATGTTGTATACTTGACACCCTACACTTGAAAATGCACATTTTTAAACTAAATTAATTGCTGCATCAAAATCAAATGGAAAAAATACTTTCATACAAAGCCAAAGCTTTTTTGAAGACGGCTGAATGATTCAACAGACATCAGGCATACTGGACCGGAACCAGATACTATAGAGTAAGCTTGTGGTCAATGAAGACAAGAACACACCCACCTCCGCAGTACCATCAGCTATACGATATATAACGAGGATCACAAGCTGTGCCTGCTGTGAACCATCTGCAATTACAATGAAATATGATTTGCGACCAGTTGCGGCCCATTAGGATTAATTAATGTCTGAAAACTCCATTCATGGTAGAAAATGGTCTGTCAACTGTAATGTTTAAATTGTTCGACCTAATAGATGATCTGTGTCATGGTACTGCATTATTAGGTTATGTTCTTTATCATCGCATAATGTTTGTACAAAGTAAGAAAACTGTTAAAGATAAAAAATAATCGTGAGTATACCTTCATATCACATATGACAGTTTGAAATAGACCTCCGAGCGCACTGCATTCTCTTTCAATGACACTCTCCATTTTCAGGCCAAACACTGTTGCAGTTTCACGTTTTGTAATCCACAATTAGGCGAAAAGTCCTCTTTTAATAAAATGTAACGATCCCGTTTAACGAAAACCTGCGGTATCCTCTCTGAGCAACTGTTCACCACAGCGCTCCGGAACGATGGAAAGCAAAACACCGGTTTGGTTGCAACCCCACGTTAATTTCCAAAAGGCGATACATTCCATCTTTCCTTATCATAAACCATCGTGAGAGAAAAAAAAAAAAAAAGAATATATATATGTATATATAGTATAAATTCGATGTTTTTTATAATAAACTAACAAGAGCTAGCATGCTATTTCAGCACTCTATTATAGTCGTCTCATCTGTGAAGTTTTAAACCTTAACAGACGTGCGAACGGAAAGTGTGCGGGTGCAGAGTGCTGTGCGCGACAGCGAGTAAGCAGAATGCGAGCGTGTGCCCGCGAAGCCCCGCCTTTGAGAGTACAGCTGGCTATAATACTTTCAGTAGTCTGCTTACTGTACAGACCACATATGCGTGGTTGGAGGTGTTTGACAACCATTTTTAAATG
>JAPMUY010001983.1:0-19518 GCA_026901105.3 Galaxias olidus | reverse complement strand
ACTGCCCAGATTATGGAGCCTGGCAATCCAAAACGTTTTGTTCAATCTTTTTATTACTGTAGATTTGGTACAACTGCCAGTATCCTTCTGCAGCTCAGCTCGATTTCCTCTCAAAGGACTCAGAGGGCTAGGGGACGTGTCCTCACAGATCCCTTTGATTTACACACTAGGGCTGGGTGTTGGACACAAAGCACTGAGCAACTTCATGGCAGTTAGCTCAGAAGTGAGTGCTGAGTACTATTCTATAACATCATTGTCTTATTAGTTTTTATGCTCTCTGCCGAAGGACAAATAAGACGGCAATTAAATTAGAGTGATTGAAACACTTACCACAGCAAAGATTTGTACCTACATAGAACTTAAATTAAATAAGTCTGGGGATATTAATGAGTTAAATGTTTCACTTTTTTTTAGGTGGGTTGGTAAAAAACGCTGGAATGCTACTAGTTCTAGAAATAATCCGGAGTAATAAATGTGTCGCCCATTCCAGTTTCCTAGAGAGAGAGGTCAGAATCTTGATGTCCTGATGCATTTCACTCCATCTTCAACCATTCCACAGGTATTGTTATGCCTGGTGGCACCACTGGAAGGCTGGACCCAAATGCAGGACTCCTTAAACAGGATATTGGTGTATCAAAGATCGTTTTATTGGTAAGCGAGGTTCGGCACACAGGAAGGCAGTCAGAAAACCAGGCAGACAATCCGATAAGGAGAAGGCAAAAACAGAGACGATCGAACAGGCAATGTTCAAAAACAAAAAGCACTTGAGTATTCATAAATCGCGGGAACGCTTTGACACATGGTACAAAGACGAACTGGCACAGGACATGGAAAACAAGGACTATTTAAACAGGAGGTAAGTGGACACAGGTGACACCAATAAGGGGCGGGGCAGGCAATTATCCAGACGAGGAACACACGAGGGGAGAAAGTAGGTTCTGAAACGAGAGGGAAGATCAGTACACACTTCAACCTCATAACCACATAACATTTAACAAAGTTGACGAGACATGACAGGTATGTCATCTAAGAGGAGACAACTCAATTTACAGAAATCCTGTTTGCTCTGAAAAGAAAACTCTAAAGCAGGTCTCCGGGTTGAGTCACCAGATTGAGTTTATATTTGTCTGTGGAAACATCTGTCAAAAGCAACATAATTAAAATCTAATTTAGTCCAATATAAGATACGTTTCTAGCCCAAATCCTTAGCTTTTTGCTTTGTTGCTAATTTTGTTGCTAATTACTCTTGCATATGCTATAGAAATAGCACTCCCTGTAAACTGAAGGATTGTATTACTTTAAAACACTTACTTTTAAAGTCTTTCTTTACTCTAGTATTTAGCAAAACTTTTTTTTTCTAACATTTACTCATCAGGAACAATCACCTTTATAACACATTTAGTTAAATCATCTAATAATTGAGTAAAAACAGACTTCATCTGGTTTCTAACCCCATACTCCCACCAGACAGATACAGAGTCCTTGGAGAATGGCTGTGTGGGTGGCGGTACATGTGTATGGTGGGTGTCGAGATAGAGGTCACTGTGGTATAGACAGCACATTCATGAATTTAGGCTCTGCTCTTCTTCATATCTACTTATTTCCCTACAACCATGTGTTTCACTCTACCACTAAACCGCCTTCTCTCATTGTTACATACTTGTGAAGTGAAAATAAAGCGTATGATGTTGGTGTTGTTGTTTTGTACGTATGAGAGCGATAAACAGAGAGAGACAATGAGGCAGATAGAGAGAAATTAAGAGAGAGAGAGAGAGAGAGAGAGACAGAGTTAGAGAGAGAGAGAGAGAGAGAGAGAGAGAGAGAGAGAGAGAGAGAGAGAGAGAGTTAGAGAGAAAGAGAGAGAGAGAGAGAGAGAGAGTGGTCTGCGTCCCTGTTTCACCTTACCTCAGGGACTCGGCAGCAGATGGGTTTCAAACGCCTGCCTTCCCAAACAGGATATAGATGAAGAGGAGGCCCACTGCTCCCAAGAGCGAAGATCAAATGGTGTTCTTCCACCCCACACTGCTTCCTCTGTCCCTACCCAGGGTGGGGTCCGGACGGACAGGCCGAGGACGAGGAGGAGGAGGAAGCTCCGGGGAAACTCAACGAGACTGGGATTGTGTTAGTGTTTGTGTTGGGATTCCAGGCCACAGCTTCACACCTGCAGCACCACGTCTTCCTGCAGGTCGTCCAGAGAATGTCCTTGAGCTCTCTGGTTGACTGTGCGTTTTCTCAACACAGCATCAAACTGACTGAACACATCTGAACTCATCCGCTGACTCAACACATCTGAACTCATCCCCTGACTGAACACGTCTGAACTCATCCCCTGACTGAACACGTCTGAACTCATCCCCTGACTGAACACGTCTGAACTCATCCCCTGACTGAACACGTCTGAACTCATCCCCTGACTGAACACGTCTGAGCTCATCCCCTGACTGAACACGTCTGAACTCATCCCCTGACTGAACACGTCTGAACTCATCCCCTGACTGAACACGTCTGAACTCATCCCCTTACTGAACACGTCTGAACTCATCCCCTGACTGAACACGTCTGAACTCATCCCCTGACTGAACACGTCTGAACTCATCCCCTGACTGAAACACGTCTGAACTCATCCCCTGACTGAACACGTCTGAACTCATCCCCTGACTGAACACGTCTGAACTCATCCCCTGACTGAACACGTCTGAACTCAACTACATTTGAGTTCAAGAGCTGCACTAAGAAAACAGCATAAGATTCAGACTTCTTTATTTGATGTGATGACGTGCATTTTCTAGGGCAAAACTATGGCAGTTTCTCCCTCCTCTAATTTGTAATTCCAATTCGCTATTAATCTTTTCACCCTACCATACCCTAGTTAACTCTGTTTAGAATCCGGTCCTATAGCATACCCTAGTTAACTCTGTTTAGAATCCGGTCCTTTTCTTTTACTGATATACTACCCTTTTGCTTACTTATAATTAGAACTGTTGCTGCTGTCTGGCCGTTCTACCTGTTTCTGTTTAATTATTTATTTTTGTCACCTTATCTATGTTGATATAGTGAAGCTTCTTTGGGTGTTAGAAAAGCGCTATCCATCCATCCATTTTTTTTCCATCCATTAACTTTACCGCTTATCCTGTACAGGGTCACGGGGGGGGTTGGAGCCTATCCCAGCGGACACAGGGCGAGAGGCGGGGTACACCCTGGACAGGTCGCCAGTCTATCTCTATCTCAGAAAAGCGCTATATAAATCAAATTAATTATTATTATTATTATGTATTGCTTTGTGAAAATGGGTCCTTAGAACTTGTCACACTGATATGTAATTCTTGTGTGGGAACTTATCGATTTCACGTTTTGACCGTCACTCCCAATCACTGGAGACCGTATCTCGACCACTCTGTACAGCCCTCTATAATTACTGTCATGGTTGAATATATCACAGGAGATGTGGACCATGAAACCATGTTCAGGCAAACTGCGGTCGCAAACACATATTTCTGGTTCAGATGTTTGGAGGGCAGCCCCTCATACGCAACTCTCAGAAGTCTCGAGTCCTCTTCAAAGCATGCACAGAAATGTTGAGATGGATTTGTTTAGTAGCGTTCCCTCACGTATTCCCTGCACGAATGTGTGAAGTGGCCCCTGTGATGGATGGCGCGTCCCTAGAGCCATGTGTGCGCTGTACATGCAGTTGTGGGCCCGAATGTTGAGCCCCAAGAATGTAGCTCTGGTCTTATCTTTAGCACGAGTACCCCAAACGCCACAGACCAGACCTAAACGCTCCATGGAGCCACGGGCTGGAACTCCTCTGCCAGCAGCATGGCATGGGGAGGCCAGCTCCAGGACAGTCCCTGTGTCGTATGGGAAGCAAAGCTCCAGGACAGTCCCTGTGCCAGGCAGCGGGGGCCGGGGAGCCATTTTCACATTAGCGGAATCACATTTTGAGAGCGCGAGCGAGACTTCGCATTCCTGTGCCTCTTATTGGATTAGCGGTAATGTCATAAATGCAAGAATGTCCTCAGATAAATAGCAAGAGTCGCCGATGAATTGGTTACTCCCGTCAGCAAATACCCACGCTCACTCCAGCACCAGCCCCTTCCCGCCGCGCCCTCATCCCACGGGCCGCTCTGCCTCCTCCGTCTCCAAAACGCAGCATAATTATACTAATGTGTTCAATTGCATTAGGGTGGGCCTGGCCAGAAGAAAGGCTGTCATTCTGAGCAGGAGGTTAGCCTGAGTGGCATGACTCCCTCTGTGAAGGAGAGAGAGACGGGGAGAAGCAGGGGCCAACCTGACCCTTGCTCGCCCCCTCCTTGTATGCCTGATCTCCTCCCTCCTCCTCCTCCTCCTCCTCCTTCGCTCCCTTTGGCTCTTTTTAATCTTTTCCCATTTGGCATTCCTCCTCCCACACCCTTCATTCTGAGGAAGAATCGCTCGTACGGTCTCCCTGAAATAAGGCCTGCGATTCGGCTGCTTGGAATGTTTCGTAACATATTGATGTAGGTTCACTGGCTTCAACAGGATTGGATTATGGAGTAAATTATATTCTTGGTTCCATTTGTCAGGTTGAGGGGAACATGTCCATGCGTGTTCTGCTATCAGTTCACGTGACACCAGGGAGCCTGAGAGATCTCTTTCATCTCTTTCTCTTCCCCCTGACTCTCATGAAGACAAGCGAAGACAAAGCCTATTAAACCAGATGTAACTAGCACATTTCACCCCACACACCTCTGTGTGTCTGCATGCTGCCAGACCTTTGAGTGCGTTTAGTTTGTGGCTGTGTAGATGTGGCTGTTTTCCTGAGAGCATCAGTGTGCCTCTGCTCCCCAGACCTCCATGCCACAGCCCCCCCCCCCCCCCCCCCCCTCCCTCCGAGGGCCCCCTCGGCCCAGCCAGCCTGGTGGCACGTGGCGGTGGTGGGGTCGCCTGGAGGACCATGAACTACCCCATTGTCTGTCCTGCTCGACAACATGGCAGCAGAATAAATCAAAGGAGCAGAGATGGAGGGAGAGAGCATGGTTATGGTGAATCAAAGGAGCAGAGATGGAGGGAGAGAGCATGGTTATGGTGAATCAAAGGAGCAGAGATGGAGGGAGAGAGCATGGTTATGGTGAATCAAAGGAGCAGAGATGGAGAGATGGAGTAGAACATGGTTATGGTGAATCAAAGGAGCAGAGATGGCGGGATAGTGCTGAACAGGGTTCCAGTGTGAGTCGGACATCTGGACATTGCAAATGGACATAGAGGTTTCTGAGGAATTCAGTTATTCATCAACATTTCATTAAAACGCCTTCTAAGACTTTGGTATTGAATTAGGATCTTGGTAAATTATATATAAATCTGTTGCGAAACAGCTTCCTCAATTTACCCCGTTCCACGTTTTCCTCCACTTCCTCTTTCCACTTTTTGTTTTGATCACACCGGTTATCCCCTTTGGATGTGTTGATGATTTGACAGAGGTCCCTACAGGTCAAAGTGATTACACAGACGGGTCAAAAACAACAGCAGTGCAATGAAAAATGGCGTATTTTCTCATCTGCTGGATTCATTTGCATATTGATGTACCTACCATAGGTATTTGCACGCAAGTAATTTGTAGGTGGTCCCAGGTCAAAATGTAGACTAATTTGTCTCACATTAACGAGGGAAATTTCCCTTACAAATGATTATTTGAATTGTAGATCCGCCGGATACAGAGTTCAGTGTGTACGGTGTTGCCTGGAGCCATGGATAGATCTCTATCTATGACTGTCTGCCTCTATTCAAAGTCAAGGTGTCAGTGTGTCTGCCCTGTGTGTGACCCCTGGTAGTGCCTTAGAAACAAAAGGATTTTGACCCGCAAACATTTCTGCAGCATTCAGTATTAGCTGTTTTTAGTGCGTGTTTCTATGTGTGCATTTTAGCATACATTTGGGTGTGTGTTTGTGAGTGTGTGAGAGAGACAGAGAGAGAGAGAGAGAGAGAGAGAGAGAGAGAGAGAGAGAGAGAGAGAGAGAGAGAGAGAGAGAGAGAGAGAGAGAGAGAGAGTGTGTGTGTGTGTGTGTGTGTGCGTGTGTGTGTGGTGTGTGTGTGTGTGTGTGTGTGTGTGTGTGTGTGGTCACTGGCGAGGGGAGATGGGCACAATGGCAGGACTGTGTCATCCAGCACATCTGTGTCTGCCCGGACAGCCTCTACTGTCCTGCATACTGCTGGCTCCTCCTGGGCACTGACAGCAGGCTACAGGTGCATCAAACATCTGGCCCACCGCTGTCACAGCCTCTAGTGTCCTGCATACTGCTGGCTCCTCCTGGGCTACAGGTGCATCAAACATCTGGCCCACCGCTGTCACAGCCTCTAGTGTCCTGCATACTGCTGGCTCCTCCTGGGCTACAGGTGCATCAAACATCTGGCCCACCGCTGTCACAGCCTCTAGTGTCCTGCATACTGCTGGCTCCTCCTGGGCTACAGGTGCATCAAACATCTGGCCCACCGCTGTCACAGCCTCTAGTGTCCTGCATACTGCTGGCTCCTCCTGGGCTACAGGTGCATCAAACATCTGGCCCACCGCTGTCACAGCTTCACAGGGCATTCATCACATCCTTTTAGCACTGAGCACATTCAAAGGTCATGTCAGTAAGACGGACTTAACGAATTATAACATAAAAATAAAAATAAATATGAAGAATGGTTGGGCCTTTAATTAAAAGGTCTGGTTGTTAGTGAGGGACTTTGAGACTGGGCCTGCTTAAAGGAGCACTGTGTGAGAAGATGGCTGTCCGATGGTGAACAGTCCCCACACTGTGGCCTGCCTTCACACCGGCCTGCCACCATTCAGCGTCCACCACCTCCCTCACATAATCAATGCTCTGTCCCCTGACAACCTCTCTTTGCTCATTTTGGATCAGTAAAATATTGTGTTGAAAGGCAGCATTGAGACGCGTGTTTGTCTGCTTAAAAGCATGTTTGTGTTCCACTAGCTGACTTCCAGAGCACAGGAGGTCAGTCCAGTCACCATAGCTACAGTGGACGTTATTGTACGCTAAATCCTCCATTTCCAGCTGAATCCAACATATCAGCAAAACACAGACTACCCAGTCTCCGGTTGCAGGGTGTGTGCATGCGTGCGTGCGTGCGTGTGTGCGTGTGTGTGCGTGTGTGTGTGTGTGTGTGTGTGTGTGTGTGTGGCCGGTGCTGCAGAGTAGTATGTAAATAAACGAATGCGAATGGTTCTGGGTATTATCTGACCTGGATGGTATCTGCATCAGCAGCACGTGATGCAGGGGTGAGATCACCCGGCCTGCGGGCCGACCTGTATCAGAGAGCAGGCGTACAGTGCAGCCGCTGGCTCTCTGGTTCACCCACTTCCTCTTCTCCCTGACGGGCCGCCTTTGCATGAGGATGGTGTGAGGATTAGCTGGGCTGCCGGTTGTCATGACAAACACAACGTCGTAATGTTGTTATCACGCGAGTCAATACACGTTTGGAACAATAACCATATCTCTATACGGTGTTTGTAAAGATAGCCATGTTTCCTTTAGTCAAATGTCTTCCGATTTGAATAGTTTTAAATAGTTTTCTTAGTAATGAAATAAAATATTACATTCCAATTTCTCTAAACGACGCAAAAGATTGTTCTCTAAATGTGGTGCAAGATCGCGGTGCAAAAGTCATACTGTCCAGTCTCATGTTATCAAATTATTGCGTCTTAGATCAACTATATAAAAACCCCCTTACTGCCCTGTCCTAGCTTCCCAGGCGCAGCGCTGTGTGTTTGTGCTGGCTGTTATTGCACCCCTGGGCCCCGCAGTGTCAGGTCACAGGCTGTGCCCTGCAGCCCGAGGAGAGCAGCCGACGCTGGGCTAGCGCTAGCCTGGCTTCTCCCTGGGTGGCCTGTGTTTAAGAGCAGAAGCTGGTCGTCAGTGAGGCTGCCTAGCGCGGCTGTTGCCGGGTCGGAGCAGTGACAGAGAGTGTTTCTTGGCGTACGGTGTGTGCGTATGGACTTCCTGCATGCAGCCGTGCGGGGGAGCTGCGGTAAGGGGGTTAGACGACCCCTGACCCCGACCACATGTCCTGGTCTGTTTGGCGGATCTTCCTCACTTCCGCCTGTGGGGCCCTGCTGCTTGGAGAGGTCTCCGTGCCTGTGGCTCATCAGAGCCGGCCTCTGAGTCATCCTCATCGTCAACCATCAACCTAAGACTCATATTCATCACTAATCCCTTGGAATGCATTGCACTTACAGAACACAAAGTCTAATTCACGTACTTGGTTCAAATTAATTGTACCTATAAAGTCAGTTATGTCTTCAATCTAAACAATATGAACGATCGAACGGGATCATTTTGAAAAGCAACACTTTTGGTTAGTAACGTTTTGCAACAAGTATTCGGAGGTTGGCCCTTGAATCCCGGCTGACCCTCTTACCCAGTCTGCCACCCTTCCTGGGAAAGGCCTCCTCCCAGTCCTTTCCTCCCCGTGCCCAGTCCGTCCAGCTGGCCCGGGACACGTCCACCACAAAGCTCCCATTGACCCGCCGCTAATGGGAAGACAACGGAAAGGGATTGTTGCAGCAATGTGCCGCAGTCAGATTCTCCTGCACCCATCCTTATCTGCCCCACAATCACTAATTATTCAATTATGTACATCTCCTGCTGCCTGCTATGCACTGGGGTCAGTACAAGCTGTTCAGATAATACAGTTAGAGGATTTAATGACAGAACCCTGCCATTAGCCCCTCCAGACAGGCCTGGCAGGTTGTGCTGCATTGCCTCCATATTCCCCTTCCTGCAATTAAACCATGGGCCAGCATTTTGGACTTATTGGATTCATTTAGGCTGATTGCCCCTGGCACTGACCTACTGGTAGGGGGAGAGGTAGTGCTGTGTGTGTGTGTGTGTGTGTGTGTGTGTGTGTGTGTGTGTGTTATGTGTGTGTGTTTGTGTGTGTGTGTGTGTGTGTGTGTGTGTGTGTGTGTGTGTGTGTGTGTGTGTGTGTGTTGCGTTGTGTTGGAGCTGGAGACACAGACCCCCGCACCGACATCTGCGTGTGTGTGCAGATCCACATCCTGTCACTGAACTGCCGAGGGTTCCCCAGTTGTCTTTCCGAGGTCAGAGGTCAAAGTGTCATGCATGGTGTCCATGAGGCTGTTTACATGGTTGTAAACGACAGGCCCTCGTAACTCTCCACCCGCCTCCTCCTAAACTGCCCTACAGGGACCTCCTCCTCCTAACTCCCCTACAGGAACCTCCTCCTAAACTGCCCTACAGGGACCTCCTCCTCCTAACTCCCCTACAGGGACCTCCTCCTAAACTCCTCTACAGGTACCTCCTCCTTAACTCCCCTACATGGACCTCCTCCCCCTAAACTCCCCTACAGGAACCTCCTCCTCCTAAACTCCCCTACAGGAACCTCCTCCTCCTAAACTCCTCTACAGGTACCTCCTCCTTAACTCCCCTACAGGGACCTCCTCCTCCTTAACTCCCCTACAGGGACCTCCTCCCCCTAAACTCCCCTACAGGAACCTCCTCCTCCTAAACTCCTCTACAGGTACCTCCTCCTTAACTCCCCTACAGGGACCTCCTCCTCCTTAACTCCCCTACAGGGACCTCCTCCCCCTAAACTCCCCTACAGGAACCTCCTCCTCCTTAACTCCCCTACAGGGATCTCCTCCTCCTTAACTCCCCTACAGGGACCTCCTCCTCCTAAACTCCCCTACAGAGACCTCCTCCTTCTTGACGCCTCTACAGGGACCTCCTCCTCCTAAACTCCTGGACCTCCTCCTTAACTCCTCTACAGGGACCTCCTCCTCCTAAACTCCTCTACAGGGACCTCCTCCTCCTAAACTCCTCTACAGGGACCTCTTCCTCCTAAACTCCTCTACAGGAACCTCCTCCTCCTAAACTCCTGGACCTCCTCCTTAACTCCCCTACAGGAACCCCCTCCTCCTTAACTCCCCTACAGGAACCCCCTCCTCCTTAACTACCCTACAGGGACCTCCTCCTCCTTAACTCCCCTACAGGGACCTCCTCCTCCTAAACTCCTCTACAGGGACCTCTTCCTCCTAAACTCCCCTACAGGAACCTCCTCCTCCTAAACTCCTTCTATCTATGTCAGAGACAGCTCTTCCTCTCCTTCCCCCCATGGCTGACGTCATTGTTTCCAGAAGGGGGAGCGATGAAGATGAAGGATGAACGCCGAAGAAGGGACAGAACATGAAGGCGCCTGGCGGGCAGTACAGACGTGTCCAGGGATTAAAGAGGGATCGAAAAGGAGGAGGAGGAGGGATGAAGATCTGCAGAGGACACACTGTTTCTTTGAATGGCCCCAGGGGGTCCAGGAACGGACCGTTTATTCATTTGTTGGAGCGTACACACCGACCCCGACTCCACCACATGGATCCTCCTTAATCTCCCTTCAAAGATCCGATCATCCCCAATGTGGCCTGCCAATCTCTTTGTCTTTTTAAACTATGCTGCTGCATGCTTTCTCCGTCTCCCTTCCCCTCTATTCTCCTCTTCCTCTGCTTCTTTTTAACTCCAGCTCCCCCTCCCTCCAGTCCACCCCCGCACTTCATCCCCTGTCTCCCCGTCCATGCGTTGCTCCTCGTGTTTTCGGTTTGGACCTGATGAAAAACAGAGGGGGAAATCCCGCACCCTGTCCTGTTCCTGTGCGGCGATCACGTGAAATATGAACAAACGACTTAGACCCAAAGACCCAGTCAAGGGGTGAACTACTCATTTCTGTTTCCTATACTAAACCTATGCTAAACGAAATTAAGGAATGACTTGAACGAATCACCAAAATGAATGAATCGCTCTCTGAGACTTCTCATTAGTCCCGTGTCATTTTAAAGATTCGTTCCAAATGAATGAATCGTTCATGAAGAACACATCACTACTCCCCCGTGAGGTAGTGTCCAGTGAGCCAGGCAGACAGACAGACGGACAGACGGACTGGCGGACGGACAGACAGACAGACAGGCAGACAGACAGGGTGAGCCGCTCAGCTGGACTTTGTAGTCCCTGTGTTTACGAGACACTGCCGGTGTAGTCCACCTTTATACACTACCGTCCACCTCAACCCCTGGCTAAAAGTAATGACCACTGGGCTGCCCCGGCCTTGTTTCCTGAGTGACTAGCCGCTGCATGCTGCATTCCAAGTCCCACACCCGCCCCCCCCCCCCCCGCCAGCGTGTGTGTGTGTGTGTGTGTGTGTGTGTATGTGTGTCTGTGTGTGTGTGTGTGTGTGGAGTTTTACTGCACCTTGTAAGGGATATTACATATAATCGTGGCTTACTGTGAGCTGTTCATGTTGTAAAATGCACACATGTTATATATGCATGTATATATATGATTAGGGATCATTATAGTCTCGATGGTGGAGTGGGGGTGCGAGGGGCTATTCCTCAGTGACCCCTCCCCCCATCCCCCCCCCCCCCTCCTAGGCCTATAAAACAACGTTCCTCGTTGCAGCGGGGGAGCTTTACGCAGCGCGCACTGCCCTCTAAAAGTCACTTCCTTAATCAGACTGCTGGGCAAATTGTAATCATTAGGGCTGTAACACGCGGTGTAAATCTGTTTCACACTTATTAGTGGTGGAGCAGGCTGGGCTGGGCTGAACCGCAGTGGGCTAAGACGGAGAGAGGGAGGAGAGGGAGAGGGAGAGGGAGAGGGAGAGGGAGGATGGGGTTGTCACACACTCACCTGGGTCTGTTTGCAATCAGGCAGCTGAGACGAACAGCCCAATTAGGACCCAGACAAATTCTGTGCCGGCTTGCACAAGCGGGACTTGCGTCATCTGCCACCACCCAGGGTTGCAGACTCAAGCACGTGTGAATGTTAACACACACACACACACACACACACACACACACACACACACACACACACACACACACACACACACACACACACACACAGACCTTCAGGTTTTATCCACACCACTGTACACACACAGAGGCACAAACAAACACACACTACTACAATATTCTACTGCACACAGACACACACAGCACATTGCACCCACTTGACTCTGCATTGATTTGCCATCTCTCTTTCCCACACAAAGCTCGCCGTTGAGGGCAACCACACAGATAGAAAGACAGCGACTCCTGAGATCCAGTCCAGCCCCAGCCCTCTTCCCTGTGTCCCTGAGCCATGCTGGAGCCTTGGGAAGCCTGGAGGCCACCTCTGCCTCCACTTGGACACGCTCAGGTCCCGCTCCCATCTGCTCCTGTTTAAGGACCATGTCAAGGGGCGGTGCAGCACACACACACACACACACACACACACACACACACACACACACACACACACACACACACACACGCACGCACGCACGCACACACACACACACACACACACACACGGTCGGCTGAGATCACACTCACCTCGGGTAGGCGGCTCTCTCAAGTCGCTGAGTCAGTGTCCCAGTTGAGCCATGTTGTACTTACAGACACACACACACACACACACACACACACACACACACACACACACACACTCACACACACACACGCACACACTCACACACACACACACACACACACACACACACACAAACTCTCTCACACACACACACACACACACACAGTAATACACTCACACACACACACAGTAATACACTCACACACACACACACACACTTACACACACATACACACACACACTCGCACACACACACACACACACTCGCACACACACTCACACACACACACACACGCGTGCGCATGTGAAAACATACTCAAACCCAATAAATATGTCTAACAATAAATATCATAAAACCTTATTTGTATTGCGCTTTTTGGAGTAATTTTACAACGTACTTTAACATCAACAGATCATCAGCTAATACAATAAAATAAATGCGTGCAATAAAAAAAAATTTATTTATTTGTGTTGATATGGTTATTGTTTTGTTTTTATTCTCTGACATGTAAAGCGCGTTGAGCTGCAATTGTATGCAATGGGCTATTCAAATAAAGATTTCCGTTACCAATATATTATTCATACTGAATTCTGTATTACTCAGAAAGGCAGACTCATACTGCAGGCAAATACAATCTCTAGATCCATATCTATGATCTATCCCTCTCAGGAGTGCATAACAACATGCACATTTAAACACACTGTGTCACATACTGTATATGCACACACACATACACACACACACACACACACACACACACACACACACTCAGACACACACACACACACACACACACACACACACACACACACACACATACACACACACACACACACACACAGACACACACACACACACACACACACACACACACACTCAGACACACACACACACACACACTCACACACACACACACACACACACACACACACACACACACACACACACACACACACACACACACACACACACACACACACACACACACACACACACACACACACACACACACACACACACACACACACGTACACACACACACACAGCTGCTCGAGGCTGAGCACAGCATGTGTCGCCGGCACATCCGTCAGTGCCTCCACATCTGTGGGCTCCGGCACAGAGCTTCTGCCCCCCCATCTCCACACCACAGCTGGGCTAAGCTTCTCTCAACCCACCTGGCTTCTCCCAGCCTTCCAGCTGAGTGATACAGGCCTTTACCTACCAGCACTTACACTGTCGGGGAGTCCTGTTGCATATTTAAGGTACGCCCTAGCAAGGCGACACTGCGAGGAATCTTTGCATGTTTCCTTTTGACCTGAGGCTTAGCAGAGGCAGCTGCTGTACCAGACCCTTTAATTGCCCTGTGGAGGAATGTCTTTACACCGCAACACGTGTCCATAGCTCCTATGGCGTGTTCCCTGAAGCGACACGTGTCCATAGCTCCTATGGCGTGTTCCCTGAAGTGGTGCGTGTTCATAGCTCCTATGGCGTGTTCCCTGAAGTGACACACGCAATCCTTTGTACTTTACAAAGCATCTGGCCAAAATACAAAAGTCTGCTCTTTAGACTGTTGGTTCCAAAAGGAGGGGCTTGGGGGTTAGGAAGTGTGGCCAAATGCGTCACAAAATATCCATTTTAGTCTGAAATGTTGTCACTTGACCCTTTTGTATCTGGGGTTCATAGGATACGGTAGGTAGGAAGTGGAATATGAATATGTGTTATGTAGAAGAGTGAGCTGTATTGTGGCGAGGCCAGGGAGAAGAACGGGGCTTTGGTTTGCTGATGTTATTGTCTTGGTGTCCTCAGTGACAACAGCATTCACTCCTCCACCCCCCAAACCAAGGGATTAGTCAGAGAGAGAAAGATTAAGAAAGAGAAGGACAGAGAGAGAGCGAGAGAGAGAGAGAGAGAGAAGGGAACCTATTGTTGAGCCTCTGTATCTGCAGAGTCCTATGCATGCCAGTGGCCTCTCACTGGCCTCCATGCAGGGCCGGAGTGGGACTCATTTTCAGCCCGGGAGTTTCATTCAGACCAGCCCACTTTAGTTCCTAACCCATTACATTGGATATGTAAAGATATATTATAGCTTTACTACGTAAGTCACTATTAGTGCACTATTCTCTACAACCTATGTTATTCACAGATTATTTTCCTAAACATAATCATTACAAATTCAGTGCCAAAAGGTGTAGTATCAAAACATGAGTTTATTTTCACAGATATGAAAATATTGTGTGTGTGTGTGTGTGTGTGTGTGTGTGTGTGTGTGTGTGTGTGTGTGTGTGTGTGTGTGTGTGTGTAAACCTGTGTGTGTGTGTGTGTGTGTGTGTGTCAACCACTTTTTGTAGATAAAAAGAAATCTGTGCAAATTACAGCTACTAAAGACATACAATATCTTAATGAACACCCGAGCAGTGCATACTGGTCTCTGCAACTTCACTGTATGACTTTATAAGGACATCATAGTCTATTTTCCCTGTGCATGTGGCTTCAAGGACACGTGGCCAACTCTAAAACATTAATGATCACCTGAGCAGTGCACTTGTCTCTGCAACTTTGATTATTACGCTTTCATTGTCCAAAGACATGAGAATTTCTTTCTCAGTGCACGTGAGCATGAATGCCTCCAGGTGCTCCTGAGTTAAAGTGCTCCTGAGTCTGTTTTTTATGAATTTGACTGTTGAGAAGCTTCTCTCACAGGTTACTTGTGTTATGGACAATGTTAATAGTAACTTGTAGGCCAGTCCAATCACATGGTAGGCATTAGTTAGGAGATTGTACTTAGAAAGGATGAGATGAACACAAATGACACAGTTCTTACAGGAGGAACACGTTCTGCTCTCTAGTTTCACATTCTGCTGTGTGGAAGGATCCTCTTCACTTCCTTGTGGTATTTCACTGGCTGTCCTGACAGTGTAACCCTCCAGAGGGGGCATCTTTAGTCTCTCCCACTGGGATGCTAGGCTCAACAGCTCACCACATAATGTGCCAACAGTAGCTCTATCGTCAAACCTTAGCAGACACTTGCTTGTTTCTCCAAGAGCTGAGTTGGGGAGTCCATTTTCCCTCACTTGAGCAAAGTTTCTAGGGTCCAGACAGGCTAAATCTGAGCAAAGTTTCTAGGGTCCAGACAGGCTAAATCTGAGCAAAGTTTCTAGGGTCCAGACAGGCTAAATCTGAGCAAAGTTTCTAGGGTCCAGACAGGCTAAATCTGAGCAAAGTTTCTAGGGTCCAGACAGGCTAAATCTGAGCAAAGTTTTGCATTAACAGAAAATCTCCTGTGAATACTGTCTGTCACAGTGTCTACAATGACATTGTGTACTTTGACCTTGAAACCAGTATCAGATGATGCTAGTGGCTCATCTTCTGCAAGCTCTCCTGGCAAATTTTTTTTTTTCTGACCGTTTTCTCAGTAAGGGCAGTCTGCACTACAAGCTCACAGTCTTCCTTCTCTTGAAGCTTTCCATTGGCCCAATTCAGAAACTCATCAGCTGCTCTCTTAACTCCTTCAAAATCCCTAGCACACTTCTTAAGGCTGTCCTCTGTCCCCTCAACCAGACGTTGAGCTGTGAGAATATCCATTCCCCTTGTCTGTAAGTATTTTTAAAGAGGAGATGTATGCTCAAAAATGCGAAGGAAGATTTGAGCAGTGAGCACTGTCTCATACTTCGAAAGGCCTTCTATAAGTCCCTTTGCCTTGGCCCTCACAGTTGGCTTTTGTCTACCATCTTCTACAATGGTGTTTGTACTGGCCTCACTAAGTGTAGGGCTACTGTCATTAGCACATCAGAAAACAACGCTTCCGGAGGATTCCTGAAGCACCCAAACACTTCACTTAGAGCCTGATCCTTAGCCCACCACCGAGTTTCCCCTATTGGGCACAGCCGTCTGTGATGCTTATCTTAACTCATCTCGTCCCACTTCTGCATACGCTTGTATGACTCTCTTATGAACACTGCTATATCATTAAGCAGTGAAAACAGTGATGCACTTTCAACAACACTTCCTGTTGTGTCTGCCAGTACAAGATTCAGAAGATGTGCATAACACCATGTATGAATCTGAGTAGGAGACTGCTGTAGTGAACCCCCGATACTGTCCATGCATATTAGCTGCACCATCCGTTGAGTTTCCCACACATGTGTCAATGTCTATATTGAGCTTCAGCAATACTTGTTTCAACATCTCCGCAAAATACTTCCCTGTAGATGATTCACAGTCCACCATAGCAATCAATCTTTCATGAATGACATCTGTCACATATCTTAGTATGACAGAACACTGGTCCTTTGAGCTGAAATCTTGGGTCGTATCTACTTGGACTGAAAACATGCCTGCCTGCCTAACTTCCTCTGCAATAGTGGTCTTAATCAGTTGTCTGATAATATCCACAACTTTGTTGATTGTGTCTTTTGACATCAGGGTAACAAGAGACCCTCTGCCCTTGGCACCAGTTTCATGTTGCTTCTTACTATTCTCTATGCAACTGTTTACATGCTGAAGGAGGCATACATCATATTTGCTCAAAAGCAGAATCAATTCTAGGACGTTACCATGATTAACAGCAGTGTTTTCCAAGCTATAAGCTGCCTCTGCTTTACATCCCCTGTAGCTGAGGCCACATTTGCCAAAAACTGACGTCCACTATGCGCTCCATGACCTGACGTTCCTTCTTTACCTGGTCGTGGTGCAATGCCAATTGGTTGCCAGTCAACAGGCTTTTCACCTCTGCCTTTTTTACATTTAGAAAAGTAAGCATCTGCACTATCTCTATGGATCTTACTTGTTTCATGTTCCACTATCCTTTGGTGAATATGTTTCCAGGCTTTCATGCCTCCCTTTCTGAAAGGGCCATCAATAGCTAAAGGTGCAAATGCCAAACAGATGGTACAGTACAGAGATTGTTGTTTTGCACAGAAAGTCAGCCACTTGCGGTTGGTTCCATCTTTTCTGTTGAACACTTTTGAAACAGGAAGTTTTGATGTTTGTAGAGGATGATAACAAAAAAACATATCTATATCCTGTGACTGAGGGTGAGCAAAGTAATCAAAGCCATCAACAGCCTCATCTTCATCTATATTTTTACTGGCTTCTGGATCAGGGGTCTGCTGCTGAGCTGTGATCAGTCCCCGACTAGACTCTGCTCTATCTTTAACATTTCCTTCAGTAGACTCTTCTGTGCCTGCATAAAATCACAATAAAAAGCAATCTGTAGCGCTTTATCAAATTTAACACGGAAATATGTCTAAACAACTTTTTTCCATTCCAAAATGCAGCCATACTTCATATTCTTTCTATTCTTTCTATATCCTATTCTCTTTCAGTATTGGTTTTTGTACGTTTACTGTTAAATTATTAATTTGAAAAAGCATAATTAGTCACTAGTCTAGTAATATGTGTGTATAAATAGGGGTGCTATTACAGGGAACTAATATATCTGCTAAGATTGTTCACAGACTGGTACAAAAGCTCACCTATGCCTTCCACTGCAATGGTCTCTCTGGGCACATTACTCAGTCCTTGCACTGCCTCTGACACTAAATGAAATTTAAAACATTTTAAATCTTGTCATTTTCAGCACAATTAATTTCATTTTCCTCCCTCCCGACAAAACGAAGATGTTCTAAAAATGGGCTCAAGGTTGGCGCTTTGTACTGCCTCTTCCTCCCTGTCAAATGCAAACCGGTCTACTGGCTGCTGCTCAGAGACTACAACAGACAACACCCTATCTCCCTTAGGTGGCATCGCAATATACCATTAATAAAGCATTCATATCCTATACGTTATATGCTATAACGCCACACTAAATTTGAATTGTGGTTTTTAGGTAACGGCCGCAAAACAACGTCACATGTTTTGCACCCCTTACTTTAAACTGTAGCCTTAACTAGCTAGCATACCTGTTTCATCGTTACCATCAACCTCTGGCGCTTGTTCTGTACTCTCAAGTCGCGAGTTGGTTTTACTCAGAAAAATGTGGCTGAGTTTGGCACATTTGGCGGCGTCAGCTTGTAAAGTTTTTTTTTAATTCTGGCCTTTTCAGCTCCACCTTTTCTCTTTCTACTCTCCATCTGGTTTCTGTTAATGTTTTATGTCTGAACGTCTCGTCGTATCTTCTACCGTAGTCTTCTTATTCTAACATAATCAATCAGGTGACCAATCGTAACCTGGGCTTCTGCGAGTGTAGCTTACTGTGTGTGTATGTGTGTGTGTGTGTGTGTGTGTGTGTATGCGAGAGCATGTCTGACTGTGTGTGGAGCTGGCACCCATGTGTGGTAGGGTGTGGACGTGTGCTAATCCAGGTTCCAGCGTGTTCGGGGGCCTGGTCTCTGAGACGCAGCCTGACACTGCAGCAGCATGTGGAGCCTGTCAGGGGACAATCTGTCTTTCACTTCAACCGTATCATTACCGTTGTCCACATAGGTATCTCCAGATGGTGGCCCTAACACAGGCCAAAGTGTGTGTTTGTGAGTGTGTGTAGTATGTGTGTGTTTGTGTCCCTGTTCATTCTTTAACAAAGTTGTTGTTTTTTCAACACATGTTAATGGCGGGCCCCATTCTTTACTCTGTCTTCATTCAGCTTTTAATAAGTGTGTAGTCTTCTACTATCTATAGTGGGCCTCCAGACAGCATACATACCTTGTTTCTGCTGACCTGAGCCAGAGGAGCCTTTAATAAGAGTGTAAGGGAAAAGATGGGCCCTGCCAAGATGGCTGCCGGCCCGTCCCCTGTTTGCCTAGCGAACCCGCTAGCAGGGAAGGAGGGAATGGACCGGAATCCCGGAATAAGTCATAGATTTGTTTTTTTGTTTTTTTATCCCAGCCGCAGAAAGCGTGTGAGAACGTGAGGAGTGAAGTGTGAGGATGACTAAGTGGAGCTGTCAAGCACTGCATCATCCCCGTGCCTCTGGTGGGGGATCCTCCATCTCTAAACGCCTGTATCTCTCCCTCATTACCCAGCCACGTTATAACTCAGCGCTCTGGGGGCCTCCCGGCTGGCCCCCTCCCAGTAAAGAGCTGCTGGAGGACCCCAACCTGTGGCTGGTTACGTTAGCGCCGCCCTAACCCAGATCCTTTCCTCTGGATCCATGCCAGCCTTTCTTTTTAGTTTGTCCCTCCC
>JAPMUY010001981.1:150000-199290 GCA_026901105.3 Galaxias olidus | reverse complement strand
TTTCACATAGAGCAAGGTTGGTTTGGATAGCTTGTTTTCCCTTAATAAATTAAATCATCATTTAAAAACTGCATTTTGTATTTCCTCAGGTTGTCTTTGTCTGATATAAATATTTGTTTGATGATCTGAGAAATGTAAGTGTGACAAAGAAGCAAAAACAGAAGAAATCTGTAAGGGGGCAAATACCTTTGCACAGCACTGTATATATATATATATATATATATAACTGAAGAAGTTCAAACAAATGAACACTTTTATAACTCGTAACCACTTGGAATGTTGTGTTGCAATATGTAATGTTTGGTTCCCCCTGCTGTATTGGGGCGTAGCTACCGCGAACTCAGATCAGTAGCGAACAAGTATACCATCACAGCCCCGGCGAACAAGCAAAAGAGAACCAAGCGAACAGGAAAACTTCGCTTTTGCTTTAAGTATACTGGAGCCTTTAAGGTCACCAAATGGAGGAAGAACAGGAGTGCAGGAAGTTGAGAGCAGTAAAAGCAAGCATGGTAGATAATCCTTATTGAGTAGAACAGACTCTTACAGGACTACAATGTTTGTTACCCTGAGAAAAGAAGAGCAGGTTGAGGTCAACAGATGCTCTGGGTGAACAGACCAATAAAGAGAAGACGGGGCCGGTTGTAAATCGGAGACTAGAGGGATACTAAAAGGTCCCCAGTAAGGAGATGTTCTGGGGTGTTTGAGAACTAATGTGGTCACTTGGACAATTTGGGACTAAGGTAGTAATCTCTTCTAATGGAAAAGACACAAGACAGTCAACAGGATATTCAACGGCTTAATTTACACAACTTTTAACACGTTAAACAATCAATGAAAATGTTGATTATATACAGGGCTGTACAGTGTGACAGTTTTGATCGCATATGCTACTAAAAATCATTCAGTGCGAAGAGAAATATATGTGAGTGGGTTTCCCTGGCTGTTATTTTAAACAGAACACTTATGAACTACGCCAGCTAACAACCTTCTAATGTACAAGAAAACACAGTAGGCTACTATTCAGACATCAACTAAAATTATGAAAAAAATGCAAGGCCTTTGATTTCACAGAAACATGATTCTACCACATTGTTGAATAAATAAGTACTTCATATAGCTAGCTTTTTCATGTTGAAATTTCTATGCAGTTGCCTAGCTCATAGTTTCTTGTCAATGTTTTAGGTTGACATGGTAATACTGCTAGCGCCAGTGCTACCACCTAAAAAAGTAAGCGTATGGCCCTGACATGCAAATGCAATATTTATTATTAAAATCCATCAAACACTAAATTAAGTCGGCCCATCGTCAACATTGATGTACTGCTTTGGGATGCTTAGCCTTTGAGCTGGTGGGGGTTGCTGCACAGAAAACCTCCTACTCATTGTCCGTGTTGTGTAGGTGGCCAAGTATCCACAGTCTCCCTCAAAGCAGCACCTTAAAGGTCCGAAAGCGTGTCGCTACGGAAAGATAGCAGCGTCACAATCCATATTTTTTTTCCGAAGCTGACCATCCTCCTCATCGCACATAAGGTCAGCGCTGACCCCAGTCCAAAGGTCCCGCTTGCAGTCTGCAATGACGTTAGCTTGAGTCTCTAGGAGCAAACAGAAAAATACAAATGACCTAAAGGACAATTGAAGCGTTTACCAGACTGACTTATCGTAAACTTTCATTTGATTCATATTGGACCGTCATTTGAAGAGGCTTACCTACTTTCTCCTTCCTTTGCTAACTCTTCTTGGCCTTCTTTCGTCCAAGTACGTCATCAGCATTCTTTGGTAAACCAGAAAGATTGTTCATCTCACCGTATCAAAATATGTCGCACATACATATGTAAGGAATGCCCGCATAAGATTTACCAGATTAAACCAAAAAATTCATAAAACAATGCCCTTAGTGAAAACGCTATTCAACATTAATGAAGATTGAGTGTTAAAGCTACTGACAACATTCTGACATTCATGTCTTACGCTGTGGCCCATTTCGCAGCAGCAGGAACGACAAAACTCCTATTAAAAAATTAAATCTAAAGGGAGAGAAAATCATTACATTAAGTAGCCCATGTTGCAACAAATTAGCAAGACCAGACATAAGGATACGCATTACAGGCAACCAGTTTGACCATCTCTGTGTGGTTATGAAGTAGCTAGCTACATATCTCTCCTTTGGGATCAAAATAATAGAAAGATCCCAATGAGCAGCACCTCAACATTGCTGTTGCTTTTGGACCCCGTAATTCTGTAGTCCAAGTGTGTGACTCCACAAAGACACAATGGACGCTCTCAATCTGAAAACCAGATTGCATTACAGTTGCATGATGTAGTTGGAGTAAATAATTTTAATGTAAGGTTTGCTTACATGATTTGAACACACTATACAAACTATCCTGGGTGCTCTCCCTCTCTGAATTGTAATCAGTTAGATCAGGTGATTGTCTGATCTAAGAACTAGAACCCACATAACGTTGTACTACTGTAACTGATCTATACAAAAAACAAAAGCATATCATTGGCACTGTAGTGTACGGTGTCCATTTTAGGATGATTCTGTCTCGTACTTCCCATAAATATCGCCAAGACTTGCTTGCAAAGTCAGTTTAATGAAATGTTTTCATTCTTGTCAAAACTTGGCGTCATTCTCATCATGATTTGTTTGCAAAGTCAGCCTAACTTAGTGTTTTTTATAGAGATGTAATTGGAACAGTAGCTATGAGTAATATTTTAGTAAGTTATAGATTATTAAAGTAATAACACATCTAAATAGAATGGGCTGATGTTTGCCATCCTTTAAAGGCCACGGCTGCAGATGTGATGATTTACGGGCAAACATTGGCCTATTAGGCTAACGTTAGCAAAAACGATTCCAAGATTTGATATCCCTATTAGCATGACATAAACTAGTGCATGACATTTGTTTTTATAAAGATGGGATTGGAACAGTAGCTATGCTTCCCTAGCAGCATTTGAATGAAATTATTTTATTGTTTTCGCTAACTGTGGTCAAGAGCTCATGCCTTTAGCCACTACACTAACTCTACACTAACTCTACAAAGGTTCCGTTAGCCAACAAAATCTGGCGTTTGGCAGGTAAAAATAATCAAAAGCTGATAAATAAAATTGTCTCCGAACATATTGTCCAAGAGAATTTTTTTTTTTTTTTTTAAATCAGTGACAACGTCTTTATTGATTCCTGTTTCCAGTACTGAAAAGGGATTCTCTAACAGAACGCAGCCAGATCACGGCTTCTGAGGGCAAAGTAATGAGGCTGAGGCCATCGCATGTGGCTCCAAGTTGGACAGCTTTGATTTTCAAAAGGCAGCAGGCGGTTCACTTTGAGCATGTGAAGGCCCAACGCAAATGATTTCAAATTGAAATAGGGGCATAGTGTCCAAAACCGCATGTTTTAAATGTTTTTAGAATATTAATGTTTAAAGTATTTCAAAGTAAAATTTTATCAAGACAAAATAAATTAAAAAGAGGTAGGGCTAGGAGCTAGCTAAATGGGGCATTTCCATCCTTAATACCTTTCTTCTGTCTTTAAAGAATTTTAGAATTTTTTCCTAGATCACGTTTCACATGTCTAAAGTCAATTTTACTGTGAAAATGCCATTGATGCGCGGCATTTTTTTTTTTTAAAGGGGCCCTATTATGCAAATTTTCAGGCTCATACCTTTATTTAGGAATTCTACTAGAATAGGTTTACACGTTTTAATGTTCAATAAAGAATTTATTTTATCCAAACTGCCTGGATCTGCAGCACCTCTATTCAACCTCTGTCTGAAACGCTCCGATTTAGCTCCTGTCTCTATAACGAGCCCCCCCCCCCCCCTTCCCTACGTGCCCGGTTTGCTCTGATTGGTCAGCTGGCCAAACAAAGGGAATTTGCCTTCGCGCTTACCAAAACAGCGTGCCAAACATTATTCAAATGTGTGACTTAAGCCTGGTTTATACTTCTCCGTAAGCGCGTTAGCGAACTTAAACGTTCATTTCGCGCTTCCGTTCGCACAGTAGTTTGCCTACATACTTCAACTGAAGTTTAACAGGCCCACGAGGTGGCAGTGTCGCATTCAGTAATCCAAAATGTACAGAAAACCGACGAAGAAACAGACATAGAAACTCTCATTCATGTCCCGCGAAAGTATAAACAACGAGACGAAGGTTGCTCACTGCTTTTCATATTTTCTTATATCAAATCAAATCAAGTTAATTTATAGAGCTAGTTAATTTAAAACAGCGCTGACCAAAGTGCTGTACATTCACATAAATACAGTTTATCAAACAATACAGATAACAGTTGTAACATATACAGCCTATATGTAGGCTACAAGCTAAGACTTGCTAAGTGCATATAAAACCACAAATGATTCGAAGGCTATTGAAAATCAGCCTATCTGTTCCAGTTCATTGTGTCGTCTGCGTTTTCCTTTGTTTGGATACAGCCAAAATATTACCATATATCTACTTGCTTCCTACCCTGCTCAACCAACCAGCAATTGTTAGAGGCACTGAGAAGACGCTTCGCGCGACAGGCTGTTAGGATTTGGGAGGACTCCGCGTCAGCGGGCCTCGGTGAGCTACGCTTTCCCAGAAACCCCTGCGCTTCGAAGCTACGCAGAGCTGTTTACGTGCTGCTTGGCAGACGTATAAACCAGGCTTTAGTAACGTAGATAAGTTACGGAAGAAAACGCTGGACTACAAATGAGGCTTTTCAGGCAGTTCAAGAGCAGTGTTTTCTGTAAGAGAGAGTAGCTCCCTTTGGTGTGGCCTATGGGTTTTGTAACTTTTCAGACCTTTTACATGCACAAAAACGAAATAACATACTAAAGGAAAGGGAAAAACGAAAAAAAGCATAATAGGTCCCCTTTAAAAGTCTACAGAAGTAGGCTACAGTTCCTAAAGTTATTAAGACTTCTGTGACTCAGCGCTAACAAATCACGCTAGCATTGTCTTCCTTCTGTCTCTCTTTCACTCACACACGCTTACTCACAAGTGTTTTTAAACATTCTGGGTTGAAGCCCCTAATGAATTACCTATTTAGCGACAAGCCAGTACCACTGAATGCACTCAACACAGTTAATGATGACGATCGGTTAATTTATCAAAAGTACGGTAAATTTGAAGGTAGCCGGTCCCGGTGTCTGACGCTAAAATTACCTGAGAGCCAACTCTTTGAGAGAACACCCCAAAGTTCTGCTGAGAGATTGAAAACCACTTTTCCTTTTCCTTAGACTGCAGTAATATTTTCATTGTGAACTTGTATAAAAGTAATTTTCATTATCACCCATTAAAATCCCCAATAACTCTCATGTGAACTGGTCAACATTAACTTTCAAAGATTAATAGTTTGTGTGAAAGAAACGTGGTCGCTAGCTACCCCGCGTTAGCTACAAAGGTAGCATAGCTAGTTCTGTGGAGCATTTCAAACTAGCAAGTACCATAAACAAAAAAAACAACAACAATATTCCGCAACGATATCATTTATTGTGACCCATAACTGTAAAAAGCTAAGTACTAGACTAGAGAAATTCTAAACATTAACTGTGCTCGTGTCATTCCAAATTACATTCTCACGAAGTTGGTCCGCTGCCGTCTTGATACACACAGCTGGCTACAGTCTGTCACACTGCAATAGTAGGCGTGCCGGTATTGGCGTTAGCAATTTGGGATGATTCCCGCATATGAAACAGTGTTGTAATGATTCAAACCATTTTAGAGTTGATTAACTATTCAGAAGAATTTATTAGTCAAAACGAGATGCTTTGTTGAGTTTAACAAGCTCAGCCACGGTGATTTAAAAGTGAAATTAATATGAAAACCTATGTCTGCTAAATCATGTGTAACAAAAAACAATTATGAAATGTAATTGTAAATGTAAGGTAAGCTACTTGAGTGTTCTTTACCTACTAAATGTGCTGAGCTGAATTTTCCGAAAGATTAATTTATTAAACAAACATTTTATCAAATGCAATTTATTTGTTAAATGCATTCTGAATTGTGAGATAGGCCTATATGCCTACATTTTAGCCCAAAAAATGCATTTCAAATTCATGTTTTTTTCAGTATAGTTGGAGAGAGTTGTTGTTCCACTTTGCTCTGTAATAATAATTAGAATTTTATTGTTTGGCGTGGACTGAGGTAATTAATCTAATGTGGGGTTTCCATCTGCTATCGTGGCTTTGAGTCTCAAATAGGTCTACTGATAGTCCGAAGGCCAGTATCACCTTCCTGACCACTGTGGGAGGGATGGTGTGTTTGGACAGGATGTGTGAGGTGTGGAACAGGCATGCCCCTGGGCAGCAGGCCACCTGTACCTCGTTACTAGGGACGGAGTGATCTGTTGAGGGTTGAATCTCCCATAACGAGAACCGGCCGGTTACTCTTTACATTTTTTTAGTTTTCCTGTGTGGATGGTGTACGGGGCCGTGGGTGGTGAGGCTGTGGGTGAATCTGGACTGGGGGAGTCGATTCATTGTTAGGATGGTGGAGAGGCTGTGGGTGAATCTGGCCTGGGGGAGTCGATTCATTGTTAGGGTGGTGGAGAGGCTGTGGGTGAATCTGGACTGGGGGAGTCGATTCATTGTTAGGGTGGTGGAGAGGTTGTTGGGTGAATCTGGCCAGGACTGGGGGAGTCGATTCATTGTTAGGGTGGTGGAGAGGCTGTGGGTGAATCTGGCTAGGACTGGGGGAGTCGATTCATTGTTAGGGTGGTGAGGCTGTGGGTGAATCTGGACTGGGGGAGTCGATTCATTGTTAGGGTGGTGGAGAGGTTGTTGGGTGCTCCGACATCAGTTCGTCAATGGTTGGTGAGAACAAGGTTTGCAATTCCAAAGATGGGGGGACCAGCAGCAGGTTTGAGTCATCAGAGTCCTCATCGTGGGAGAGTGGACACGGAGTGGTGTTCCCCAGGGGAGAGGGCGTGTCAATCCCGGTTCTGGATATTAAGATAGGAGCTGCCCACGTGGGCTCTGTGGTCGGGGGTGTTGGGGAGTGTGCGACAAAGACCAGATCGTCCGCGTCCTTGTCGTCACTCCACTCCATTTCCCTGACCACAGAGAGTTCCCTGTGGGAGGATGAGGGGACGGTCGGGCCCACTCCCTCCAGATCCCCCTGAAGCTCCCCGCCGTCAGGTCCCCTGGTGGCTTCATATGTGAAGGGAGCTTGAATAGGGAATTTGTCGGGTGGTGGTATGATCCCCGATTATTTCCCAGGCCGGGAAAGAGCCGGAGGGGACGTCCAATGTTGTGGCGCGTGCACCGGTCCTCAACCTGGAGTTCACAGGAGGAGGGGGGTGGTGCTGGGGGGCGTGCTGTTATACTGTGGTGTGTGGGCCTGGAGTTGGAGTGGAGGCGGGGGTGGTGGAGGCCTGGTGGTGGAAGGCGTCGTAAAGAGCCCCTGTAGGACTAGTCGTGGCCAAAGAGTTGGCGCATTGTGGATAAAGGTGGGAGTGTGACGATAGGGGGTGCTCCTGTTGTGTTCCCCTGTTCTTGACCGCCGGTGTCGAGATGATGTGTGGGGGGAGGAGGGGGAGGTGTGTTCATAGGCTCAGGTGGAGAAGGCCGGTCTTTGGTCGAGGGGGAAGACGCAGACTGGTTGGTAGGGTTTTCTGCATCATTGTTTGACTTAGGTCCCGAGTGGCCCAGCGGGCACCGAGCTGCCATGTGTCAGACCAGTTGCTACATGCAAAGTTTGAGAGGGTGTTGGACAGGGACCGAGCAGAGAGGTCATAGTGTGACTTGAGGATGGAATAGCAGGACGTCATCCTGGTTCAGTGGCCTCGAGGAGTGCGTTCCAGGTATTATGATTGACCGAGGAAGGCCTAAATGTAGAAGCGAGTTCCTGAATCCTATCCTCGTAGCCCAGTGGTTTGACTCCCTCAGAAATGAAGGCATCCACCTGGGAAAGATGGTGTAAGTGCCTTGATTAAGGTGCTGATCACCTTGGCCGCGTTTGTAACCGACCTCTCGTAGGTGCGTCGGGCATCACCCCTGGTGATGTTATGTCTGTCCGTGGGTAGCGGCAGGCCTGTGGCCGTACCCGTTTTTTTGGCTTTTTTTGTGTGGCTTTTTTGAGCGGCTCCCGGCGCCAAGTCCCGGTCTTTGTATTGGGGCCAGCTGTGAGTGTTGGTCCCAGTGCTGGTTCGAACCCTGTAGTCCGGAGTCCAGGCAAGCCCTCCTATGGGAGTCTGATCCCAGGCCGTAATCTGTTCCTGCCCCTGAACGTAAGATTTATCAGGGGTCTAGGGGTATCGTGTGACTCTGGTTCGTCACTGAACTCACGTTGGTCATAAGGGCTGGGTCTGTGGTGCTGCCTGATGTGGTGCTCAAGTTGTGGCCACTCCTCATTATCCGGGGTTGAGTAGAGAACCCGTCAATGAATTGGGTAGTGGTTGTCGTCACTTCGGTGAGCCGTGTTGAGTCGGCGGGCCATGATCATTGGGTTGGGTAGGCTGGGTCAAGGGCGGGGTAATTGGGCAGTGCGGACAGAGGGCTATATGGGTAACTGATGTATGTACTGCGGTGTAGGTGCGATAAACAGAAACAAATTATATAACAACAGTTAAGGGGAGTCCAGGGGAGTGGGGCAAAGGCAGGATAGGGTATGGTGACGTCTGGGCAGTAGGGGGCGGTGGAACGTTAAGAGGGTCGGTGTGGAAGGTGATAAGTCGGTCGTAGGGGAAGTGAAATGAGAAGTCGGGTAGGGGAGAGTACAGAGGGAGCTATGGGCAAAAAACTAAAAAAAATTAAAGAGTCATGTGGGGTCCAGGACAACCTGAGAAGGAACGTGGGTCTTTGCGTTGAGTCGTTGAGGGGTTCAGGACGACCTGGGAAAGAACCTGGGTCCTCTGTTAAGTCGTCACTGGGTGTGTTCTCAAAGAACGCCACGAGTTTTAACCTGCGGTGGTACTCTTGAGATATCCGGTCTTGTGCGTTCTCTGATTTCCTCGCATATGTCGAGGGTTGGCCCAAACAACAGACCTCTTACCAGTAAGGTTGTCTGGGCCCGTGTCGGTCTGAAGTTTATGAGGTTCTTATGTTGTTCCCCGGTATGTCCCGGAGGTCCCCCTAGTTTAAATAATTCAGCCAGTGTTGTAGCACTGCTGTTGCCGTGCTTTTGGACCAGTGAATTTTGTCACCCTCAGTGGTGAATAAGAGAGCAGGGAGTTTAGGGATGGTGGGGAATGAGGCTATGATGTGGGCATTGAGGCCTTGAACGGTTAAGCGCTCCATTTCCGATGAGTCCTGTGGTCTGTAGTCTGGGCGTTCCCTCCTACGGGGGTGTGGCCTTAGACCGGGATGCGATCTGTACCCGCCCACAGACGCAAGACTCATCAGTGGTCTAGGTGCCTCACGTGACCCGGGGCAATCACGCCGGTCATAAGGGCCTGGTTGGCGATGGTGCCTGCCTTGTCCTCATCCCCGGGTGAGTAGTTTAGCTTGGGTAGCGGTCGTCCTCATGTTGGTAAGTAGTGTTGTGTTGGCGAGTAGTGGTGTGTTGGCAAGCCATGATGAGTGGGGTGGAGTTACAGAAGGGGCCGGTGATAGGTGGGATAAAGGGTGATTGGGCAGTGCGGACAGAGATGGAGGGCTAGGTGGGTTGCAGTGTGTGCCGCAGTGTATGTGTTGCGGTGTGTGTGCCGAGGTGTGTGCGAAATACAGAATATAAACAGTGGAAAGGGAGTCAAGGGGAGTGGGGCAGAGATAGGGTGGGGTCCGGTGATGTCTGGGGGGGGGGGTTGTAATGAGAAGTCGGGTAGGGGAGAGTCCGTAGAAGAGCAATGGGCAGGGAAAAAATAAGAGTCAGTCCTGGTTGGCCAGTAGTGGTGGTGTTTGGTGGGGGATCTGGAGGCAGATAAGAAGATGTGGAGAATGATATGGATGAGAGGAGGATGGAGCAGGATTCAGGGGCCAGGTGGTCCGGCAGCAACCTAAACACATGGGAAAGAGAAGGATGGTTATGCCTGGGGGATGGTGAAGGGTGTGGGTGTGCCTATGAGGGATGATAAAAGGACAGAGTTAGGGAGAGAAAGAGTGAGAGGTGTGAGCAAGCAAGAATAAATAAATTAAAAGGGCCAAAAACTTAGAGAATTGCTCTCTGGGCGGTGCCCCCCGCCAAGGTCCAATACTAGGGTTTAGCCGAGTTGCCGGTATGGATAATGTACTTTTTACGAACACAAGTATCACCCAAGGTAATATGTGTCAGTACTTGTGATGGAAAATCCACAGCGTTCCGTGATATGCCAGCCGCACATAAAGCGCTCCTCCCCATCACAGAGCCTAGAAATTTGCAGCTGCTGCGCACTAGTCTTGCCATCGTTGTCACAGCTACTCCATTAACTATAGCTTTTAGCTTGCTACAGCGGGGTTAACGAGTCATTGAACTAGCGACTACATGTGCAAGTAGGTGGTCTGTTGATGCTCAGTAGCATGCTCAGCGTGGAGCTTCTGATTGTCCACATGTTTCATAAGGTTACATTTGTGAATGAGTAGATAATTCTCACATCACAAATATTTGATCAAGCAACCAGAATATTAAAATATTTTAGTAGACACCACTAATGTTAATTTTTTTTAGAACTAGAAGTCATTTCTTTCAGTAAAGAAGTTCAGGGCATAGAGCAGGACTGTCTTTGAGCCTAGTTAAAAACAAAGTAACGTTACCCGACTAGTTTCCTCATCATCGACATCACGTGTATTTTTCTTCTTATCTTTGAGCAATATTACTACAAACTCTTTCTGACAATGCAATCAGGAATATTTTAAAGGGGCCATATTATGCCAATTTTCAGGTTCATACCTTTATTTAGGAGTTCTACTAGAATAGGGTTACGCGTTTTAATATTCAATAAACAATTGATTTTATCCAAACTGCCTGGATCGGCAGCACCACTATTCACCCTCTGTCTGAAACGCTCCGTTTTAGCTCCTGTCTCTTTAATATATCCCAATTATTAATACTAATCAGTTGGCCATGAACATCAATAGAGAATAGATTGTACATGCAGTGTTCACGCTAGGGTTTTTCCCAGAGAAAGGGGGGGGGGTGTCTTTTTTCTTTTTTTTCTTAGAAAGAGCTCTAAGGATCTCTCATAGCGAACATCGTGCAGAGGTTGCCCGCTGATGCTCAGAGAAGAGTCTCTCCTGTTTACGTGTTTGATAAGGTTACATCAATGAGTAATTCTCACATCACAAATATTTGATCATGCAACCATTTAGATTATTTAAATATTGTAGTAGCCATCTCTAATGTTAATTTTTGTTTTAAGTAGAGGATATATTTCTTCTAATCTTTGAGCGAGATTAACTCTTCTCAAAATGCAATCTGGAATATTTTTGAATACATAGGCATGGCTATGTTTATTGAAGTAACGTTAGAATAACTATTAGGAATATTCTAATACTCTAATATTAGAATTCTAATATTCTACTTTCCCGATTATTAATAATAACCAGGTGGCCATGAACATCAATACAGAATAAAGTGTGAATGTTAATTTAAAGAGTAAAATCTATCTAACTTAACGTTAGCTAGGTAAATCTACTTTTTCTTGTTGTCTGGTAACGTAGCCTAATCCTATCCTCTGCCCTGTTTGTCACTCTACCTGAGGAGGAAATGCTGTACTCTGCTGTTGTTTATTTGATTGTGGTGAGTTCACGACCTTTTCTTGGCTGATTGATGTCCTGTCTTGTTCGTGTTGAGCAAGTGGATGGAGCCTATAACCATTCATTTGAGTTTAGTGGGCCGGACTCAGTCGTGTAATTGCAACTTCATGACATTTCATAAAATTCTGAAGCGGCGGCGGGCAGGATGAAATGAAGAGGGATGTGGGGGAAGTAGGGAGTGGGAAGTTGAGTATTTGAAAGGCGTATGGGGGATACCGTCACCTGTCCTGAGGGTGAGATGGGTAGATGAAGGGTTGGGAAGGCAGTCAAGGCAAGGTGTATTTAAAATGTTCTTAACTGGCTTACTCATCTGAATGTGCCCTAATACTGTGTGTACGGTGGTCTTTGTTTATATGTTGTGACCCGGGGGTAAAAAGGAGCGGAAGCCATGGAGTGTGTTTAATGTAATAGCAGGGTTCCTACGGTGCTGGAAATCCTTTAAAATGCTTGAAATTCAATGTGGAGTTTTTAAGGTTTGAAAAGTGCTTGGATTTTAGGTAAAGTGCTTGGATTTTGGATAAAGTGCTTGACATTGTAATTGCTTTACTTTTATAATAAATTGCTTTCTGACTGAATAGTTCGCTTTTCAGATACATTTTTAAAAAAAGTCGGCGCGAGCTTAGCTTTCACATTGAACAAAAACACTGTGCGTGACCTGCCAGTCTGTGTTGTTGTGTGACCTCGGCCTTCTGATGAAACTGAGTCAGTGGGAGATGACAATATGCCTGGAGGTTGCCGTTTCAGCGAGCGTTGGCTAGCACAGCCTTTCTCAAACTTCTCTGTCCTGGGGCCCAGTAAAGTCAGTTTGGGTTTACACGACCCACCACAACTCCGACAACCTCCCCCCCAAAGCACCCCCAGCACCACCATCCACGCCCCAGTAGGGGTGATAGATATCCTGCATATTATTATTTGTCTATTAATTATTAGTTTTAATTATTATTTATATGTGATTTATGATTACAGGCCATTTAGACCTGCTCCATATGAAATGAGATATTACTTTGTAATGATATTGCGCTATATAAACAAAATAAAATTTTATTGAAAGCTTCAACAGAAGTGATTTGGCTGAACATAAAATTACTGCCAACAATACCAACACCAAATAAAATATAAACTGATTCTTATGAACACTCCCAACACAAATGTTTTTTTCTTTTTGTTTTGTTTTGTCCTTTTTGGGGGGGCTAAAATAACTGCTAACGGTGCAACACTGCCCCAACTTAAAACTGTTCAACACATGCTTAAACTAATATTTATATTTATTTAATTTTACGTTAATGACCCATTCCATCCCTTGCTTTTTTTATTTGAATTTCTAATGAGATGGGTGCGCCTGCTTTCTTGCAACTAATTGATCGAAACGAGGAACACATGGTGACAATGCCACTCGAAGTGTTTTCAGAGACAAGCCTATTCCGATATTTTGTCTTAGTTGCTGTGAGGTGAGAAAATGCTGTTTCGCACAGATAGGTGGAATGGAAGGGAAAAATGGTTTTGACTGCCATCTCACTTAGATGGGGATATTCCTCAAAGCACGAGAGCCAGAATTCTGACAGTGAAAGCCGACCGAATCTTGAGTGTAGACCTGCATCGCACGAGAGTTCCAAAAGTGTGTCCTGCGTAACGGGTGAAAGATCACTTAACTCTGGATTGGCAAACGGATCTCGTACCCATTGCTTCTCTGAGAGATGGGATTTTGAAGGGAAGTACAACTGGAAATGACCCAGTGTTTCGTTAAGATGGTTAACGATAACTTGTGACACTGGTCGTCCCAGATGCACGCCTTCATCGGAAAGCGAAGACAGACAGTGGAAAATGTCGTACACACCCTTACTAACTCTGTTTGCCCAGACAGAGAGCTTCTTTTTGAAGGCCATGATTTTGTCATTTCCCTGGAAAATGTCACACGCTCTGCCCTGGATCGACAGGTTTAGTTGGTTAAAGTGGTTGAATATGTCAGACAGATAAGCGAGCTTTATAACCCAGGCCTGATCCTGCAGATGTGCGGTAAGACTGGACTGTTTGCGAGTCAAGAATGCCTCAATCTCATCTCTCAGCTCATAGACCCTGCTCACCACCTTACCCCGTGATAGCCAACGAACGTCAGAGTGAAAGAGCAAGTGAGTATGTTCAGCACCCATCTCGTCACACAAGGCAGCGAATATTCGGGAATTTGATGCGTTGGCTTTAATTAAATTCACTATACGGACCACTTGGTTCAGAACTTCATGCAGTTCTGTGGACAAACGTTTGGAGGCAAGCACCTCTCGATGGATTACACAGTGTGTTGCCTGAACTGATGGACATACTGTTTTTATCCTAGCTACAACGCCTGTGTGCCTACCAGTCATCGCTGCAGCCCCATCCGTACAGACCCCGACACAACACTCCCACAGCAACCCGTGCCCTGCAATGTACTCGTCAAGCACACGAAATATTTCCCCAGCAGTTGTGTTAAGAGGCAACTCTTTACAACACAAGAAATCCTCTTTGAACTGTCCTTCGTGAGCATACCTGATGTACACCAGAAGCGTGGCTGCATTTGAAATATCAGTGCTCTCATCTAACTGAATTGCAAACCAGTTTGACTTTTTTGCTCTCTATGATTTGCGCTTCAATGTCAGCTGCCATGTCCGCAATTCTATGGCAGACTGTGTCATTTGACAGAGGGATTTATTTCACCTTTGCAGCAGCAGCCGGACCCAACACCTCAGAGCAAGCACTGACTAGCGAGGGCATAATTAGCCTTTCTCCCATCGTGAATGGAGCCTGACATTTTGAAATGTGGTGTGAAATTATATACGATGCTTTTGCAAGTTTTTCCTTTTCTGTTAAGTTGTTTTTGAGTAATTTAGTTTGATTCGCCAATTCGGCCCTTTTCCTGATAAAGAATTCCTCTGATTTGTCTTTGAGATGCGCATGTTTAGTTTTCAAATGTCGGCGCAATTTCGAAGGTTTCATAGCCACGTTGCTAAGCATGGTTTGGCAAATGACACAGACTGGCTTTGGGGGGAAGCTGTCGCTGGAAATGAAACCAAATTTAATGTAAGAGTTGTCATAACTACGGGTAAAAGGATAATTTTTTCGCTTCTGGTTCAGAAGTAATATTAGCATCGCTGTATGCTGGTTGTTTCCTAAAAAAGGAATTTTTTCAATAGCTTGTTTGGAGCATGCCATGACTAGCTTACAGTTCAGGTGGTGTGCAATTGAATGGATTCTGAAATGAGCTGTTTATTACTTGTAAACAAATAAAACATCCATAAAAACGTTTTACATTTAGTTAAAGTACTTTATTTAAGATTAAAACAAAAGGAAACAATTCAACAAAACACAATGGCGAAAAATAAATGGTCAGTGATTGGTAGTTGGGCACAATGACTGTCTTGCGCAGTTCACTTCTGTGACTGTCTCGCTGCTGTGCAGTCATTTGCTGTTGACAGTGCTGACTGAAGTATTCATTGTTATTATAAAACGGCAATAGACAGCCATCTGCAATCACAATATAAAGACCAACATCAGTAACATATCTGGGTGGTAGATGTAAAAGGGTGGAAATGGTTTATTTGTAATAAAGACTTTTAGAAGCGAATGGTAGGTGGAATGTTCGAAGTGCGCGAAACTTTTAAAGCAACGCACGCAGAAATGGCGTCCATGTAACCATGGAAACTTGCTCTCTCCCTCACTCCTGCCTGGCTGCCCAAACTTGCTAGCAATCACAATCGTAGTGCAGACACAGTATTTAGAGGAGAGATCGCCGCCTTCATGTGTTTTCTCAACTCCCAGTGCCTCCTCTCCATTCATTCCCTATGTAAATAGTTCAACTTTTCCTTAAGCACGGTGCGCGTTAATGTCACTTTTTTTAGAGACTCTAAACGTATTTTGTCTTGTGCTCTGCAGACCGGCAGTTACCTCGTCGCGGACCAGGGTTTGAGAAACGCTGGGCTAGCAGACAACAAATACAAACCATGGCTAAGAGGATCAAACACACGAGTAGCCTCCTGCAAAGTTAGCAAAAAGGACGTACAGCTGTTTACGATGGGAGAGTCTGCGCTGACGAGCCACATGATAGATAAGCCGTAGTAGGGAATTTTGGATTAGGCTAATGTTACATGTTACGTTTGTTTAAACTAATCGCTAGCTAAATGATTTGACGGTATTGACGGTGATATAGGCGACAGGCCATGTGTGTGAGCCGCAGCCTGAAGTAGCAAGCTGAATAGCAAACTGGATGAGAGATAATTGCTTATGCAAGTGTCAAGAAGTTCAGAGGAGTGTTCTGTCAGCTTGTGTGTTACAGTCGCCATCCTGTGGAGTTCAGAGGATGAAAGAACTCTGTTGTAATTAGACATTAGCTTGTTAACATGTTGTAAAAAAAATTGTAAACGGAGGATTTGACGCGGCGCTGTTACAATGGTTGCTCTTTTTAGATACAGGCTGCGCATTAATTAGAACGGTGAACAGACATTTTAACTGAAACTACTTAATAGGAGTCCATTATCAGAAATGTATACACATACTTGCATAAGTAGCAGGGTAGTGTAGAGTTGCAGTGTATCAGACATGAGTGTTCATACAAGAGAGGTAACCCATACAAATTTATTTGTTTTAATCTCACATAAATGTAGAAAAAACACCGTTTTTCTTTGGAATAGTATAAGGCAGGGTTAGGGTAGAAGCATCACGCAAGAAGCATCAAGATCTGATAAGCAGACTTCAAACTCCAGGTCCTAAATTGGGAAATTTTTTCCAACAGATGAGCGATGCATCAAGCAGCACAGCTACATCCACATCGAGAGCCAGTGCAGTGGAAGCCGCCAGTGGAGTAACGACAGGAGTTGCCCCTCTAACATCGCCAGGTTCATAAAATCCACCCCAGTCAACCAGCAAGACCACAGGCACTGTAAAATCATGTTAGCTCTAATCCAACACTTAAAGCAGAAATATGTTGGGCAACAAAAGTTGTAACCAGCCACTATTCATACAAATCATGTGAGAACGCAGGGGACATTTTCCAGACCATGTTTCCTGACAATGATAAAGTGAAGCAGTTTACTTGTGGGGAGAATGAAGTGGGATATCTCACCACATTTGGGATTGCTCCTCATTTCTCTTCCCTAATGAAGGCTAAAGCCAAGAAAGTCTGGATATGTACTTCTGTTTGATGAAAGTCTAAATCGGGAAATGAAGAAAAGCCAGCTTGACATGCACATTAGATTCTGGAATGATAACCAAGTAAACTCAAGGTATCTGACATCTTTTTTCATGGGTCATCACACTGCAGAACAAATGTATGAGAAGGTTGAGACAGTGTGTTTGGATGTAGGCTTCCAAAACCGGATTCAGCTGTCCATGGATGGCCCAAATGTGAATCGGAAACTCTTCTCCCTGGCCCAGCAAAACATTGAAGAACAAACAGGCAAGAAAATGCTAAATGCAGGAAGTTGTGGTTTGCATATACTACACAACTCCTTTAGAGCAGGGTTTGCATCCACAGACTGGGAGCTGGGAAATGCTCTGTCAGGCCTTAAATGGTTTTTTAAGGATGTTTCAGCTCGTAGGGAGGACTATACAGAAGTCACTGGTACCTCATCCGTCCCTCTAGACTTCTGTAATCATCGATGGCTGGAAAATGTGGAGGTGGCTGAGCGTGCCCTACAGATTTTGCCTTCTCTGACAATGTACATTAATGCTGACAAAATGAAAACTGTAACAGAACCGCCTGCTAAGATGATTGTTCAAGATGACCACTTCGAAGCAAAGGTCAACTTCTTTCTAATGGTGGCTAGGAAAGTCAAACCATTTTTGAAGTTATACCAGACCGATAAATCCATGCTGCCATTTATGAGTGAGGATCTCTCAAATATGCTGAGGAGTCTAATAGAGAAGTTTATCAAGCCCAGTGTCATGAAGAATGCAACTACTACAGTAAAGCTTCTGCAAGTTGACTATGCTGACACAGTCAACCACATGGATGTCACCAAACTGAAAGTGGGATTTGTCACAGAGCGAGGTCTGGAGGAACACATGAAGAAGAACTCTGATGCTGAGAGGTTGAGGCTGGAGTTCAGACAGAATTGCAAGCTGTTTTTGCTGAAGATGGTCTCCAAGCTTTTTGAAAAGGCTCCACTCAAATATCCCCTTGTAAGAAACTTGTCTGTTCTAGATCCAAAGGGTGCTCCTCAAGAGCAAAGAGGTAAGCCCGAAAACTCACTACTGTTCTGCGGCTCCTTGTGGAAACTGGCCGCATTGAAGAAAAATGCTGTGATGAGATTCTGAGAGAGTTTGGTCACTTCTATGACCACAGCCTGATGTCAGCGTCAGATTCCTTCAGGAACTTCAACCCGCAAAGTGGAAGGTTGGCTGAATTCTACCATGAGCGTTTATCCAACAAAGCAGAATGTCGTCATCTATGGGAGGTAGTAAAACTCGTCCTTGTCCTTTCACATGGTCAAGCCTCTGTTAAGAGAGGGTTTTCAGTTAACAAGGAGGTTATGGTGGAGAGCCTCAAAGAGCATTCATTGATTGCTCAGCAGGTCATTCATGAATATGTGCACAGAGTTGGAGGGCTGCTCAACATAGCCTACACAAAGGAGCTGCTCCTCTCTGCAGCATCTGCCAGGCAGAAGTATCACATGTATCTTGATGACCAAAGACGTCTAAAGCAAGATGAGAAGAAGACACAGAAGACGAAAGGACTGATGGAGGAGATAACAGAGATAAAAGCCAAAAAGAAGAGAATGGACGAGGATATAAGGGTCCTCCTGAAGTCTGCTGATCACAATGCAGAAAAAGTTGAGTGAACAGGAAAACTGAGCTTCATCTCCAAGTCCAATGGCCTTCAAAGAGCTGCTAAGGAAAAGGAAAGAAATCTGGAGACTTTGGAGAGACAGCTAACTGACAAACTCAAGGAACTGAAAAACACTCCTTAAGAGGCCGTATGCTATTTGGCCTTACCCTGAATGATTCCGTGCAGTGTTCAGTGCATGTTTTTTGTTTGTTTTTTCAACTCAAGGAGCTAAACGACACTTCTGTAGACAGACTTAAGTTGATTTGATTTGCACAATTTCTGATTGATGATTTAATGTGAAGAGAAATTTGCATTTTGAGTTTATGAATGCATATAATGCACCCTTTCGCCTAACCTGGGTTAGCCTTGTATATATTTTTTTGCACTATTTTGTATTACAGTTTGTTACAGTTTGTTTATCAACACAAGTTGATTGGTTGAAAACGAACCTAACTAATCTGACTTAGCCTCAATATGTGGTGTTGTTAATGTAGTTTCTTTATCAACTCAAGTTGATTTGTTTTCATTTGCAGAGTATTGTTTACATATCTTATTTTAAAAGAGTCAGTTCACTTTACTGCCAACCTAAAAATACCTCAAAATTTAATTTTTTTTGGCATTTGCAATAAAGAATTCATTGAAAAGTTATTTATCTGATTGTTTTATAATGGCTCAGGCAGGTTATATAGGATGCCGAGTCTACTTACAGATGGGTCACTTATTTTGAAATATGAAACTTTGTTTAATTTTTCTTTAATTTGTCACCCTTCTGTAGAATGCTATTACAAAACACAAATTTGGTTGTTTATAGCATAATAACATCTGATTTAATGTGAGGAAGTGAAAAAATTATTTTGAGTATACGTATGTGTATATAAATGTTATTTACCACAGCTGTAACGTGCTTGAAAAGCTTGAAAATGCACCTTGAAAGTGCTTGAAAAGTACTTGAATTTGACTTAGGAAAAGGTGTAAGAACCCTGAATAGGAATAGGCAAATAACAATTATAAAAAGGTACGGAGATGGTGCTAATAGAGGAATATAAGGAAAATTCTACAAGGACCGTATTTGGGGTTAACCTATGGGGCGTTGGGGTTAGGGTTAGCCTGTGGGGCATTGGCGTTAGGGTTAGCCTGTGGGGCATTGGGGGTTAGCCTGTGGGACATTGGCGTTGGGGTTAGCCTATGGGGCGTTAGGGTTAGCCTGTGGGGCATTGGGGGTTAACCTATGGGGTATAGGGGGCAGCCAAGTTAGAGATAATGTTAGCCAGCTATCTGCAAACCTTCAACAACAATTGGACATTTACGGTTAAACTTTTTTCTTCAAAGCCTCAAATATTTTAATGGTATCCGTTCATTTGGTACATTTTGTTCTAAATAGGCAAATGTTCTGGTTTAGTGCCATCTCACTGCAGCTAGGTAGTGCTTTGTTGGTCCTTTTGGTTTAACTGTTCTACATGCCTTCTTTGCAGAGCCAGTCTGGGGCATAGGCTTCAGTAGCTTAATTATGGGTGTGTTTTGGAGAAACCAGGGCAGTCTAGGAAACGGGTGGGGCCCAGTGTCTCACTAATGGCTATGAACATTTTATGACATTAATAAGTAGCACATAACAATATCAGGACTATCAGTATTTCCCTGGGAGTGAGTTTAGGATTGAATCATTTATGACTTTGGGTTCTTTGCATCTCAATAGTCTCGCCTTCTCTGCTGCAGTAGGTAGGGTGATGATGCTGCAGTAGGTAGGGTGGTGGTGCTGCAGTAGGTAGGGTGGTGATGCAGTAGGTAGGGTGGTGATGCAGTAGTTAGGGTGATGATGCTGCAGTAGGTAGGGTGATGATGCTGCAGTAGGTAGGGTGATGGTGATGCAGTAGGTAGGGTGATGATGCTGCAGTAGGTAGGGTGATGGTGCTGCAGTAGTTAGGGTGGTGATGCAGTAGGTAGGGTGATGATGCTGCAGTAGGTAGGGTGGTGATGCAGTAGGTAGGGTGATGATGCTGCAGTAGGTAGGGTGATGGTGATGCAGTAGGTAGGGTGATGATGCTGCAGTAGGTAGGGTGGTGATGCTGCAGTAGGTAGGGTGGTGATGCTGCAGTAGGTAGGGTGGTGATGCTGCAGTAGGTAGGGTGATGGTGATGCAGTAGGTAGGGTGGTGATGCTGCAGTAGGTAGGGTGGTGATGCTGCAGTAGGTAGGGTGGTGATGCTGCAGTAGGTAGGGTGATGGTGATGCAGTAGGTAGGGTGATGGTGATGCAGTAGGTAGGGTGATGATGCTGCAGTAGGTAGGGTGGTGATGCTGCAGTGTGAACTGCAGTTTCTATCCACTGCCAAAGACCTTCAACTGTGCTGAGTTCTCAAAGCGCTCTGATCTACCTCTCTCACTCTGTATCTCTCTTTCTGATCTATCTCTCTCACTCTCTCCGTCTGTCTCTATCGCTGCGTCTCAATAACAATACTACCATACAATATAGCAAGCCAAAAAAAGATTTTGTTTGTCCCATACATAGTTCGTCAAATGTGGTATGCCAAAAATGCCTGCAACAGTCCATACTCTGCAAGTGCAGCTGAAGTACCTGCTACAAGAAGTAGTATGTGATTTGAGACGCTGGGTATCTCTCTCTCTGATCTACCTCTCCATTCTCTCTCTCTCTGATCTACCTCTCCATTCTCTCTCTCTCTGATCTACCTCTCCATTCTCTCTCTCTCTGATCTACCTCTCCATTCTCTCTCTCGCATTCTCTCTCTCTCTGATCTACCTCTCTCATTCTGTCTCTCTCTGATCTACCTCTCTCATTCTGTCTCTCTCTGATCTACCTCTCCATTCTCTCTCTCTCTGATCTACCTCTCCATTCTCTCTCTCTCTGATCTACCTCTCTCATTCTGTCTCTCTCTGATCTACCTCTCTCATTCTGTCTCTCTCTGATCTACCTCTCCATTCTCTCTCTCTCTGATCTACCTCTCCATTCTCTCTCTCTCTGATCTACCTCTCATTCTCTCTCTCTGATCTACCTCTCTCATTCTCTCTCTCTGATCTACCTCTCTCATTCTCTCTCTCTGATCTACCTCTCCATTCTCTCTCTCTCTGATCTACCTCTCCATTCTCTCTCTCTCTGATCTACCTCTCCATTCTCTCTCTCTCTGATCTACCTCTCCATTCTCTCTCTCTCTGATCTACCTCTCCATTCTGTCTCTCTCTGATCTACCTCTCCATTCTGTCTCTCTCTGATCTACCTCTCCATTCTGTCTCTCTCTGATCTACCTCTCTCATTCTCTCTCTCTGATCTACCTCTCTCATTCTCTCTCTCTGATCTACCTCTCTCATTCTCTCTCTCTGATCTACCTCTCTCATTCTCTCTCTCTGATCTACCTCTCCATTCTGTCTCTCTGATCTACCTCTCCATTCTCTCTCTCTCTGATCTACCTCTCCATTCTGTCTCTCTCTGATCTACCTCTCTCATTCTCTCTCTCTGATCTACCTCTCATTCTGTCTCTCTCTCTGATCTTTCTCTCTCATTCTGTCTCTCTCTCTGATCTATCTCTCTCATTCTCTCTCTCTGATCTACCTCTCATTCTCTCTCTCTTTCCCTGATCTATCTCTCATTCTCTCTCTCTGATCTATCTCTCATTCTCTCTCTCTTTCTCTGATCTTTCTCTCTCATTCTGTCTCTCCCTGATCTACCTCTTTCATTCTGAATCTCTCTCTGATCTATCTCTCTCGTTCTGAATCTCTCTCTTTCTTTCTCTGATCTACCTTTTTCTCTCTGTCTTTCCCTCTGATCTACCTCTTTATATCTCCAACAAAACACTTTTACACACTCACAAATTGCATTGGCTAATTTATGCGGAGTAGTCCACTTGGATCTTTATAGCTAAAAGCTACTTGTTTGATTACCTAATGCAATTTCCCTGCATTAAGGAAAGAGTACAAAAATAAGCTTGAGTGTTCGATGGAGGGAAAGAGAGATAGAGAGAGAAGATATTGAAGACAGGAAAGTGAGTAAGTAACAAGCAAGCGACAGACAGAGAAACATTTTTATGATGTGCTAGTGTGTATAATGGTAGAAAGTTACAAAACAACTATCACCTTAAATTAACTTTCAGCTCTGAGCAAAGTCAAAACACCAAATTAACCATCAAGTTTATCATTGACACTTTGACTCAAAATGCTTTATTTAGGGAGTGAGTTCATGTAACAAGCAAAACAAAATGATATAAGCGGAGCCAACAGAAGGAAGAAGGGTCAGATACTGCTGGGATGGAGTACTTCTAATGAGTGGCTATAGGCCCTAGTGGTTATAAACAGAAAAGAAGAGGAAGTCGTCATACAGAGAAGGGAAAGATAGAGAGGGAGAGATAGAGAGGGAGAGGGAGAGAGCAGAGGGAGAGAGAGAGAGAGCAGAGGGAGAGAGAGAGAGAGCAGAGGGAGAGAGAGAGAGAGAGCAGAGAGGGAGAGAGAGAGAGCAGAGGGACTTCTCCCAGCAGTGAGGTTGCAGTTGTGTTGCTTAGTTGCTATAATAACACGTATAGTTTATGCACAAACATGTTCTGCTCTCCCAAAATTCACACATGAATATATTTACAGTTTTTTTTTTTAAATGCACCCAAACATTGTGATCATCAAGCATTCTGTTTTCAAACATTGTGGTCCGTTAAACCAGTAAACAGTCAGCATTACTTAAAGATATGTGTTTGTTTGAAAAATTGTTTTGATGGTTAGACCACACCGATTGGCCATGGATCAAACCAAATCTGTTTTGCATAGTGGATGTTTCGAGCTCCAGATGAATAATAAGTCAGGGCTTCTAGCATTGACTTCCTGCATACTGTGAATGTAACAAAAACACTCACACTCCAATTGAAACTTACATTGTAAAGACTCATTTAAGATCTCACATAACGTTCAACGCACACACACACACATCTCTCTTAAAAAGAGAGAAGAAAAGCTAATGAAATTAGCAGTAGGAGGCTAATGATATCATTGAGGCAGCTTCACTTAAGAATGCAGCAAACTAATTACTTGTGATCCTGCCCAAACACACACACTAACCTGAATACTACTCACAAGGTCACCATGATGATATTATTTAATATGTTCCTTCTGTGTGCATGGACTGGACTTTTTGGTCACGAGCGGCCATTATTGCAGGATGACTACGTGTATGACAGAGTATGACTGTGGTGCCTCTAGCTTCTGCATAACATGTTATAGCTTACACAACATCAAGGAAAGAAAAACAGCCAACCTGCATTCCAAGCACAATTACACAATAGTAAAGGTATGCAATCACTCTCTCTGTTTAGTTCACAGACACACACATCAAACACAAGTTACACAAGCCCTACTACACATACACGGTTTGGTGTATTCTTTAGTGTGAATCTCTTTCACACACACACAGCTTCACATTGAGGCACAGTAAACCACGGGGTATCATGACCCAGCAGACACCTAGCTCCACTTTAGTCTCACAGGAAAGGCTGGGCTAGGCTGCTCCCACGCAAACACATACACATTCCTTTAGGGGGTTTCAGGATCACCTAATTATTTAGTTTGGCATCTCATAGTGCTCTACAGAAAATACCCATTCTGATAGAGGAAGGAAAGAAGAGATAAAGAGATGAGGAGATAGAGAGTGTGTGTGTGTGTGTGTGTGTGTGTGTGTGTGTGTGTGTGTGTGTACACATAGCAGACCCTTGTTTCTGAACCTCATTATGTCTGCTACTTTTAGCTACTTTTGATGATTTAGCACAAACGGGAAGAGGGGGCGGGACTATCCTCTCTGCCTCTAAGCCTGGCTTTGTTCTCCCTCACATGAGAAAAGAAGGTCTGAAAGACAGGCTCAGGGAAAAGGTGTGTGAGAGAGAGATAAATAGAAAGAGGGGGGCAATGTGTCTTTAATAGGGAGTTAATGATCCTGAGTCTATGAAATCCTTTACACTAGGCAGCCCTCTGAGGAAGCATCAAAGCCACGAAGGCTAGTGAGGTGCTACACACTAGTGATGTGTCTTTCATGAACGATTCGTTCATTTGAACGAATCTTTAAAATGACTCGGGACTAACGAGTAGTCTCAGAGAGTGATTCATTCATTTTGGTCGCACATGTGCAACAACAGTTGTGTTCGAGTCATTTGTTAATTTCGTTCAGCATAGTTAGTATGGGAAACAGAAATGAATAGTTTACCCCTCAACTGGGTCTTCGGGTCTTAGTTGTTCGTTCAATTTTCACGTGATAGCTCGGCATAGAAAAGAGAAATGTTTAGTTCGCCATGGTTATGTGGTTACGACTGCGCCATAGTTATGACTCACTCACTGTGATAATTAAGTCACCTGAAAGCAGTTGCAATATACTCCTTTACTGAAATGTGATGTATTGTATTTAGCCAAAAAATCACAATATTGATATAACTTTAAAATGTATTTATTTAAAATCAGGTTGTCCCATACAGCCAAATAAAAATCACACTCGAACTACAACTAAATCACACAATATTGGAGTATACAGTGCCTTGCAAAAGTATTCACCCCCCTTGGCTTGTTACTTATTTTGTTACATTACAACCTGTAATTTAAATGTTTTTTTTAATCAGAATTTTATGTGATGGATCAGCACAAAATAGTCTAAGTTGGTGAAGTGAAATGAGAAAAAAATATATATTAAAAATTATTTTTAAAAATAAAAATCTGGAAATTGGCATGTGCATATGTATTCACCCCTTTGCTATGAAGCCCCTCAAAAGTTCTGGTGCAATCAATTACCTTCAGAAGTAACATAATTAGTGAAATGAAGTCCACCTGTGTGTAATCTAAGTGTCACATGATCTGTCAGTATGAACACACCTTTTCTGAAAGGTCCCAGAGGCTGCAACACCACTAAGCAAGAGGCATCACACCATGAAGACCAAGGAGCTCTCCAAACAAGTCAGGGACAAAGTTGTTGAGAAGTACTAGTCAGGGTTGGATTATAAAAAAATATCCAAGTCTTTGATGATCCCCTGGAGCACCATCAAATCCATCATCTTCAAATGGAAAGAACATGGTACCACAACAAACCTGCCAAGAGAGGGCCGCACACCAAAACTCACAGACCGGGCAAGGAGGGCATTAATCAGAGAGGCAGCACAGAGACCAAAGGTAACCCTAAAGGAGCTGCAGAGTTCCACAGCAGAGACTGGTGTATCTGCGCATGGGACCACAATAGGCCGTACACTCCATAGAGCTGGGCTTTATGGAAGAGTGGCCAGAAAAAAGCCATTACTTAGTGTTAAAAATAAGATGGCACGTTTTGAGTTTGCCAAAAGGCATGTGGGCGACTCCCCAAATGTATGGAGGAAGGTGCTCTGGTCAGATGAGACTAAAATTTAACTTTTCGGCCACCAAGGAAAACGCTATGTATGGCGCAAACCCAACACATCCCATCACCCCAAGAACACCATCCCCACAGTGAAACATGGTGGTGGCAGCATCATGCAGTGGGGATGTTTTTCAGCAGCAGGGACTGGGAAACTGATTCGAGTCGAGGGAAAGATGGATGGTGCTAAATACAGGGATATTCTTGAGCAAAACCTGTTTCAGTCTGCCTGTGATTTGAGACTGGGACGGAGGTTCACCTTCCAGCAGGACAATGACCCGAAGCATACTGCTAAAGCGACACTCGAGTGGTTTAAGGGGAAACATTTAAATGTGTTGGAATGGCCTAGTCAAAGCCCAGATCTCAATCCAATTGAGAATCTGTGGTCAGTTTTGAAGATTGCTGTTCACAAGCGGAAACCATCCAACATGAAAGAGCTGGAGCAGTTTTGCCTTGAGGAATGGGCAAAAATCCCAGTGGCAAGCTCATAGAGACTTATCCAAAGCGACTTGCAGCTGTAATTGCCGTAAAAGGTGGCTCTACAAAGTACTGACTTTAGGGGGGTGAATAGTTATGCACGCTGAAGTTTTCTGTTATTTTGTCCTATTTGTTGTTTGCTTCACAATAAAAAAAAAAAATCACATCTTCAAAGTTGTAGGCATGTTCTGTGGATAAAATGATGCAAACCTTCAAACAATCCGTTCTAATTCCAGGTTGTGAGGCAACAAAACATGAAAAATGCCAAGGGGGGTGAATACTTTTGCAAGGCACTGTAAGCTGTCTAATATAATAAACTGGTTGTTTTGTTTTGTTTGATTTGACTGTTATCTGTAAAGTGAAAAACTCTGACCCAAAACCAGAAATAATAATACGTGAACCAATTCAATCATTTCTGTTTTCTATGCTACGCCTAACAGTCACGTGAAAAGTGAACGAAAGACTCGAAAGACAGGACAGGAAACAGAAATTAGTAGTTCACCACTCGACTGGGTCTTCGGGTCTGTCTGAGTTATTCGTTCAAAAGAGTAGTTCACCCCTCGAATGCATCTTCGGGTTTGAGTGAGTCTTTCATTTAAAAGAGTAGTTCACCCCTCGAATGGGTCTTCTGGTCTAAGTCTTTCGTTCACTGGTCACGTGATAGCTGCATAGGCACGAGAGATCAGGAAACATAAATTAGCTGTTCACCCTTAGGGACTGAGTCTTTCATTCACTTGTAACGTGACTGCTTCATGCTTAAGTTATGACAGCGTTCATAAGAGATCGTTATTGACTGTTGGATTATTACACGTCAGTTCATATTAACCCCCCATCCCCCCCGGTCCCCCGTCCAATGAACGAAAAGACTCAAAAAAAGAGTTGTTCATTTACAGAATGAGAGTTAAAGAACCAAGTCACTAAAATGAACCGATCTTCCCATCACTACTACACACACACACATACACACATAGACAGACAGGCACAAGGGTTCTCTGCTGAAGTTTACCCATGTGAAGTCTGATATGTTGCTAGACCCTGCCAATGAGGATCTTTCTAAAACAATGTACTAAACTGGCAGAACTCGTTGGAAACATGAGAATGGTGAATCATGACAGAATATCAGTAAGGACATTCTTTCATGCTGAGACCCACACAGCAAGAAGCTTGTAGAGAACCTGGCAGGCACACTTAAAGGAACAGCTCTACATTTTGGATGAGTAGCCTTACTTCTCTCAGAGCGGTCCTTGACTCGTTCAGATAGTTTGTACATCAATTAGTCCAGATAGTTTGAGTAGTTCATCCAAAATGGATGTAACAACTGTCTGGACGAGTCGGGACAACTCCAGGAGACATGGAAATAAGATGGAGCATCCAAAATGGTGAACTAATTATCTAATGTAATGGATGTGCTGAGGGACTGCAGAGTGTGCTAACCCTAACCCAAACCCTAACCCAAAGAAGCCTTTTCCAGTGTACCCCTTACCCTAACCCAATTAAGCCTTTTCCAGAAACACTCAGTGAACAGTCACTTGAGTAATATGAGCTACAGTGCTGTGAAAAAGTATTTGCCCCCTTACAGATTTCTCCTGTTTTTGCTTCTTTGTCACACTTAAATTTTTCAGGTCATCAAACAAATATTTATATCAGACAAAGTCAACCTGAGGGAATACAAAATGCAGTTTTTAAACGATGATTTCATTTACTAAGGGGAAAAAAGCTATCCAAACCAACCTGGCCCTATGTGAAAGAGTAATTGCCCCCTAAACCTAATAACTGGTTGTGCCACCCTTGGCGGCAACAACTGCAATCAAGCGTTTGCGATAACTGGCAAATGAGTCTTTCACATCGCTGTGGAGGAATTTTGGCCCACTCTTCTTTGCAGAATTGTTTTAATTCAGCCACATTGGAGGGTTTTCGAGCATGAACGGCCTGTTTAAGGTCATGCCACAGCATCTCAATCGGATTTAAGTCCGGACTTTGACTACTCCAAAACCTTTATTATTTATTTTTTTTAGCCTTTCAGAGGTGGACTTGCTGGTGTGCTTCGGATCATTGTCCTGCTGCATAAGTCCGCTTGAGCTTAAGGTCACGAACTGATGGCCGGACATTCTCCTTCAGGATTTTCTGGTAGAGAGCAGAATTCATGGTTCCATCAATTATGGCAAGTTGCCCAGGTTCTGAAGCAGCAAAGCAGCCCCATCACACTACCACCACCATGTTTGACTGTCGGTATGATGTTCTTTTCCTGAAATGCTGTGTTAGTTTTACGCCAGATGTAACGGGACGCACACCTTTCAAAAAGTTCCACTTTTGTCTCGTCAGTCCACAGAATATTTTCCCAAGTCTTGGGGATCATCAAGATGTTTTTTGCAAATGTGAGACGAGCCTTTGAGTTCTTTTTGGTCAGCAGTGGTTTTCGCCTTGGAACTCTCCCATGGATACCATGTTTGCCCAGTCTCTTTCTTATCGTTGAATCATGAACACCGACCTTAACTGAGGCAAGTGAGGCCTACGGTGCTTTAGATGTTGTTCTGGGTTCTTTTGTGACCACCTGGATGAGTCAATGCGCTCTCGGAGTAATTTTGGTAGGCCGGCCACTCCTGGGAAGGTTCACCACTGTTCCATGTTTTCTCCATTTGTGGATAATGGCTCTCACTGTGGTTCGCTGGAGTCCCAAAGCCTTAGAAATGGCTTTGTAACCTTAATTAATGATTTAACACGGGGGGGCAATTACTTTTTCACATAGGGCCAGGTTGGTTTGAATAGCTTTTTTCCCTTAATAAATGAAATCAACATTTAAAAACAGCTTTTTGTATTTACTCAGGTTATCTTTGTCTGATATAAAAAATTTGTTTGATAATCTGAAACATTTAAGAGTGACAAATGTGCAAAAACATCAAGTATCTGTAAGGGGACAAATACTTTTTCACAGCACTGTATATTGCCGATGCTGACTGGCAGTGGCATTGATTTGTTTATATTTATCTTGTCACTCAAAGAATTGTGTTTGATGTTGAATACCTGCAACGCAAAACATTAGGCTTCCTTTTGAGGAGCGGGAAAGATCTCAAAATGTCTTCTCTTTTTGGGATGTCCAAACTAAAAGAGCTTGCATGAAAGATTTGCTCTTTTACTGTAAATGGACATCTGTAGCCCTGATCCCAACATTTCATTGTGGATTGTAGGAGCTACACATACGAGCATTGTCAAACGCTCAGCGACTCAGACAGTTGTGCCTCTGGCCAAGGAGGTGGCTAAGCCCATTTACTTTGGGCTTCCAGAAACCAAACCTCAATCTCACACTGCGGCTTTCCTGGCGTTTCTAGAGACCAAACCTCAATCTCACACTGCGGCTTTCCTGACGTCTCCAGAGACCAAACCTCAATCTCACACTGCGGCTTTCCTGACGTTTCTAGAGACCAAACCTCAATCTCACACTGCGGCTTTCCTGACGTCTCCAGAGACCAAACCTCAATCTCACACTGCGGCTTTCCTGACGTTTCCAGAGACCAAACCTCAATCTCACACTGCGGCTTTCCTGACGTCTCCAGAGACCAAACCTCAATCTCACACTGCGGCTTTCCTGACGTTTCCAGAGACCAAACCTCAATCTCACACTGCGGCTTTCCTGTCGTTTCTGGAGCACAGGTCTGCCTGCCTCATTGCCAATAACTTGACGCAGCCTAACTTTGATCCTTACATATCTCCCTACCAAGGTTATTCTAGTTTTGCATTTTTCATTCGTTTTATTTTTTATTATTTAGTTTACCCATTTTTGATTTCAGTTTGATTCAAATTCTTTTTTAAAGCGGGATTGCTAGTTTATTTTTGATTTTTTAAGAACATGCTTAGATTTAGAGCAGTTTCAGTAGTAGTTTTAGTCTTTTTTTTGTGTAATGTGGTGTATTTATCAGGGGCACTCAAAAAGGACAGAAAACGTATTATGGAGTAGAAACTCAACAACACTTCTTTGGAACGGATTGGGAGCATCATGGAAACATGCTTGCTTGTCTGACTGGGCAGACTGGCATAAATCTGGCAAAGCTAAAAAAACAAACAACAATCTCTACATACTGCCTTGGAGTATCTACATCACACACACACACACACACACTCTCTACATACTGCCTTGGGAGTATCTCTCTATACATACACACACACACTACCACCACAATCTCTACATATTGTCTTTTAGATATACAAAAGACAATATGTATTAGTTTGTGTGGTGTATATTGCAGATCAAGACTGGGGTTCACTAGACAGTATGAAATTTGACATATGCTTGCATGCACTAGCACACCAACACCGGTAAATCACAGAGACGGATGACCCTCATGGCGGTATTGACATCTCTTTAGCTGAACAAATGATGCTGTTGAGTTGTGTTTGTTGGTATCGATCAAAGCCTGTTTAACATTCATGATCCAACTTGTCCTGGATGCAGCAATCATTCACCCACACATTCACCCTCTCATTAATTCACTCACTCCATTGTCCGTTTCTTCAAAGTCCGCCAACGTGATAGAAAATGTGAATTTCATGTTTGTATTGTCCAAAAATGGTATTCTGACTGCAAACGCTGTCTTCCCAAGCCGTCATCCTCTGCAGCTGTTTCTTTTTGATCTCCCAGAGCTTCCCAGGCCTTAGAGGAATGAAAAGCTTAGTCAGGCTGATAAGAGGTAGATTAACTCCTACAAGGTCTCCTCCTTGCTCTTTATCTCCTCTCTCTGTCCATCTCAGGGATCAGGTAGTTCTGTTTGGTTGTTCTGACAAAGCTGCTGCTCTCGTTTTCCCCACAGCCATGGATTATAAATCTGATCCACTAGAGTAGAAGCACTTCATGTCACATTGCTATGGATTATAAATCTGATCCACTAGAGTAGAAGCACTTCATGTCACATTGTTCAGTGGCTCAGTGTCCACACTAATACAAATACTTTGCCAAACCAACAGTTTCCTCTACGTTTTGCCTCTTAAGACAAAAATGTAAGAAGAAGAATTTGCCTTTTTGCTAGAAAATGGTTAGGGGTGCCAAGATGTCTTAGTAGCCTGGCTCTCTATGGGAAAGTTTCTCTGGAGCTGCTGCTTACCAGGTTTGCAGAGGAATTTAACGCTAGGTAGGAGCATGTGAAAATGCAAATATGCGATAATTACATTTTCATTTACATTTTGACTCAAATAACACATACATGCAAATATGCGATAATTACATTTTCATTTACATTTTGACTCAAAGAACACATACATATGTGGAAAGTGATAATGCTATTGTGGAATTGCATTTTAATTCTTCAATTATACAATATCATTTTATTAAAGTCTCTTAAAGGCTTTCATAAAAAGCAGTGTAGTCTAGATATGGATAGATTTTGTGTGGCTTTTGCAGTTTGCAGTAAGTTGATGCTGTAAGTATGAGACAATACATACATGGGGAGAATGAAAGACTATGATAAGACAGTTTATGATCAAGTTTATTTTTAGGTGACATTGGTTTTATGTTAGATTATATGTATTGATATTTATGAGAAAAAAATATCACAAAGAACAAAATCTAATCAGAAAACATTCGACGGAAAGTAATTTTCAGTTTTTGCAAGGCAGTGTAGTTCAAAGTAACGATAATATGTGCTCCAAAAAAAAAACAGTCATGATCTTGTTTATTATAGGGAGTGGAGATGGACAAAAATAATCTAAACAGTACCCATCTACATGTAGAATATATACAGTGCATCTGGAAAGTATTCATACCCCTTCACTCTTTCCACATTTTATTATGTTACAGCCTAATTCCAAAATGGATTAAATAAAAAAAAATCCTCAACATTCTACACACAATACCGCATAATGACAAAGTGAAAAAAGTTTTGTTTGTTTTTTTCGCAAATGTTTTAAAAATAAACAAATAAAATATCACATGTACATAAGTATTCACACCCTTTGCTGTGACACTCAAAATTGAGCTCAGGGCCATCCCGTTTCCACTGATCATCCTCGAGATGTTTCTACAACTTGATTGGAGTCCACCTGTGGTATATTCAATTGATTGGACATGATTTGGAAAGGCACACACCTGTTTATATAAGGTCCCACAGTTGACAGTGCATGTCAGAGCAAAAACCAAGTTATGAAGTCCAAGGAATTGTCTGTAGACCTCCGAGACAGGATTGTATCGAGGCACATATCTGGGGAAGGGTACAAAAAAATGTCTGCAGCACTGAAGGTCCCAACGAGCACAGTGGTCTCCATCATTAGCAAATGTAAGAAGTTTGGAACCACCAAGACTCTTCCTAGAGCTGGCTGCCCGGCCAAACTGAGCAATCGGGGGAGAAGGGCCTTGGTCAGGGAGGTGACCAAGAACCCGATGGTCACTCTGACAGAGATCCAGTGTTCCTCTGTGGAGATGGGAGAACCTTCCAGAAGGACAACCATCTCTGCAGCACTCCACCAATCAGGCCTTCATGGTAGAGTGGCCAGACGGAAGCCACTCCTCAGTAAAAGGCACATGACAGCTCGCATGGAGTTTGCCACCTAAAGGACTCTCAGACCATGAGAAACAAAATTATCTGGTCTGCTGAAACCAAGATTTAACTCTTTGGCCTGAATGCAAAGCGTCATGTCTGGAGGAAACCAGGCACTGCTCATCACCTGGCCAATACCATCCCTACAGTGAAGCATGGTGGTGGCAGCATCATGCTGTGGGGGTGTTTTTCCGTGGCAGGAACTGGGAGACTAGTCAGGATCAAGGGAAAGATGAATGCAGCAATGTACAGAGAGATCCTTGATGAAAACCTGCTCCAGAGCGCTCTGGACCTCAGACTGGGGCGAAGGTTGACCTTCCAACAGGACAACGACCCTAAGCACACAGCCAAGATAACAAAGGAGTGGCTTTGGGACAAGTCTGTGAATGTTCTTGAGTGGCCCAGCCAGAGCCCAGACTTGAACCCGATTGAACATCTTTGGAGAGATCTGAAAATGGCTGTGCACCGACGCTCCCCATCCAACCTGATGGAGCTTGAGACGATCTGCAAAGAAGAATGGGAGAAACTGCCCCAAAATAGGTGTGCCAAGCTTGTAGCATCATACTCAAGAAGACTTGAGGCTGTAATTGCTGCCACAGATGCTTCAACATACTATTGAGTAAAGGGTGTGAATACTTACAGTTAGGCCCAAAAATATTTGGACAGTGACACAAGTTTTGTTATTTTAGCTGTTTACGAAAACATATTCAGGATACAATTATATAATCAATATGGGCTTAAAGTGCAGACTCTCAGCTGTAATTTGAGAGTATTCACATCCAAATTGGAGCAAGGGTTTAGGAATTACAGCTCTTTAATACGTAGCCCCCTCTTTTTCAAGGGACCAAAAGTAATTGGACAATTGACTCAGAAGGCTGCAAAAAAAAATAACAACGCTGCATGGGCTCTTCCCTCATTAACCTGTCATCAATTAAGCAGTTAAAAGGCCTGGAGTTGATTCCAGGTGTGGCGTTTGCATTTGGAAGCTGTTGCTGTGAACACACAACATGCGGTCAAAGGAGCTCTCAATGGAGGTGAAACAGACCATCCTGAGGCTGAAAAAAAGAAGAAATCCATCAGAGAGATAGCAGAAATGTTAGGAGTGGCCAAATCAACAGTTTGGTACATTCTGAGAAAAAAAGAGTGCACTGGTGAGCTTGGGAACTCAAAAAGGCCTGGACGTCCACGGAAGACAACAGTGGTGGATGATCGCAGAATCCTTTCCATGGTGAAGAAAAACCCCTTCACAACATCCACTCAAGTGAAGAACACTCTCCAGGAAGTAGGTGTATCAGTATCTAAGTCTACCATAAAGAGAAGACGTCATGAAAGTAAATACAAAGGATTCACGACAAGGTGCAAACCATTAATCAGCCTCAAAAATAGAAAGGCCAGAATTGACTTTGCCAAAAAACACCTGAAGAAGCCAACCCAGTTCTGGAACAGCATTCTTTGGACAGATGAGACTAAGATCAACCTGTACCAGAATGATGGGAAGAAGAAAGTTTGGAGGAGAATTGGAACAGCTCATGATCCAAAGCACACCACATCTTCTGTAAAACATGGTGGAGGCAGTGTGATGGCATGGGCATGCATGGCTTCCAATGGCACTGGGTCACTTGTGTTTATTGATGATGTGACAAAAGACAGAAGCAGCCGGATGAATTCTGAAGTGTATAGGGATATACTTTCTGCTCAGATTCAGCCAAATGCAGCAAAGTTGATTGGACGGCACTTCACAGTACAGATGGACAATGACCCAAAACATACTGCAAAAGCAACCCAGGAGTTATATAAAGCAAAGAAGTGGAATATTCTGCAATGGCCAAGTCAATCACCAGATCTCAACCCAATCGAGCATGCATTTCACTTGCTCAAGACAAAACTTAAGGCAGAAAGACCCACAAACAAGCAACAACAGAAGACCGCTGCAGTAAAGGCCTGGCAAAGCATCACAAAGGAGGAAACCCAGCGTTTGGTGATGTCCATGGGTTCCAGACTTCAGGCAGTCATTGCCTGCAAAGGATTCTCAACAAAATATTGAAAAGTAACATTTTACTTGGGGTTATGTTTATTTGTCCAATTACTTTTGAGCCCCTGAAATGAGGAGCGTTTCTATAAAAATAGCTACAATTCCTACATGTTTAATCATATATTTTTGTTCAACCCCTTGAATTAAACCTTAAAGTCTGCACTTCAATTCCGTCGTTGTTGTTTCATTTCAAATCCAATGTGGTGGCATGCAGAGCCCAAATCATGAAGATTGTGTCACTGTCCAAATATTTTTGGGCCTAACTGTATGTACATGGGATATTTTATTTGTTTATTTTTAATACATTTGCAAAAAATACTAAACTTTTTTCACTTTGTCATTATGAGGTATTGTGTGTAGAATGTTGAGATTTTTTATTTATTTAATCCATTTTGGAATTAGGCTGTAACATAATAAAATGTGGAAAAAGTGAAGGGGTATGAATACTTTACGGATGCACTGTATACCTAACCCATCTACCATTAGAATACAGATGACTAACCCATCTGCCATTAGAATACAGATGACTAACCCATCTACCATTAGAATACAGATGACTAACCCATCTACCATTAGAATACAGATGACTAACCCATCTGTCATTAGAATACAGATGACTAACCCATCTACCATTAGAATACAGATGACTAACCCGGTGTCTATGTGCGTGAGCAAGTCTGTCGCAAGATGTTGGGTGAGCAAGTCTGGCGCAAATTGGCTGCTGTGGTATCACGTGGTATCACTCAGACTGAGTGTTGTGTTTGATAGCTGTCGGTCCATTTGTTGGTCGTTCTATTAATTCATTTTATTTAGTTTTTAGCGCTTTTCTCGAGACTCAAAGCACTTTACACAAATTGGTCGCCAATTAATTACACAGAACGAATATATATACCTTACCCATCTACGTGTAGAATATATATACCTTACCCATCTACGTGTAGAATATATATACCTTACCCATCTACGTGTAGAATATATATACCTTACCCATCTACGTGTAGAATATATATACCTTACCCATCTACGTGTAGAATATATATACCTTACCCATCTACGTGTAGAATATATATACCTTACCCATCTACGTGTAGAATATATATACCTTACCCATCTACGTGTAGAATATATATACCTTACCCATCTACGTGTAGAATATATATACCTTACCCATCTACGTGTAGAATATATATACCTTACCCATCTACGTGTAGAATATATATACCTTACCCATCTACGTGTAGAATATATATACCTTACCCATCTACGTGTAGAATATATATACCTTACCCATCTACGTGTAGAATATATATACCTTACCCATCTACGTGTAGAATATATATACCTTACCCATCTACGTGTAGAATATATATACCTTACCCATCTACGTGTAGAATATATATACCTTACCCATCTACGTGTAGAATATATATACCTTACCCATCTACGTGTAGAATATATATACCTTACCCATCTACGTGTAGAATATATATACCTTACCCATCTACGTGTAGAATATATATACCTTACCCATCTACGTGTAGAATATATATACCTTACCCATCTACGTGTAGAATATATATACCTTACCCATCTACGTGTAGAATATATATACCTTACCCATCTACGTGTAGAATATATATACCTTACCCATCTACGTGTAGAATATATATACCTTACCCATCTACGTGTAGAATATATATACCTTACCCATCTACGTGTAGAATATATATACCTTACCCATCTACGTGTAGAATATATATACCTTACCCATCTACGTGTAGAATATATATACCTTACCCATCTACGTGTAGAATATATATACCTTACCCATCTACGTGTAGAATATATATACCTTACCCATCTACGTGTAGAATATATATACCTTACCCATCTACGTGTAGAATATATATACCTTACCCATCTACGTGTAGAATATATATACCTTACCCATCTACGTGTAGAATATATATACCTTACCCATCTACGTGTAGAATATATATACCTTACCCATCTACGTGTAGAATATATATACCTTACCCATCTACGTGTAGAATATATATACCTTACCCATCTACGTGTAGAATATATATACCTTACCCATCTACGTGTAGAATATATATACCTTACCCATCTACGTGTAGAATATATATACCTTACCCATCTACGTGTAGAATATATATACCTTACCCATCTACGTGTAGAATATATATACCTTACCCATCTACGTGTAGAATATATATACCTTACCCATCTACGTGTAGAATATATATACCTTACCCATCTACGTGTAGAATATATATACCTTACCCATCTACGTGTAGAATATATATACCTTACCCATCTACGTGTAGAATATATATACCTTACCCATCTACGTGTAGAATATATATACCTTACCCATCTACGTGTAAAATATATATACCTTACCCATCTACGTGTAGAATATATATACCTTACCCATCTACGTGTAGAATATAGATGACTAATCCATCTGCCATTAGAATGCAGATGACTAAAAGTTAGCTAAAGAAGTGACTGCTCACTTATAAAGGTAAAAAGTGACCCACCGTACATTTAACCCCAGGTTAAACCTGAAGTTACCTCGCCAACCCCAAATCCTGCTTCGTGGTGCTAGCCTCTAATGTATTGGCTACTAAACAAATTTGAAGGAAAAAGTCCATCAAAGTCCCATAAATGCCTTTTGGGTTCAATTGAAACCAGTTAGAATTTTCAGCCACCTCTGTCTGATCTCTTATCATTTAGATTTTTTTTTGTAAAACTCAGCTATGACATAATACTTATTAGCTGTGCTAAAATACTCAGCTGAGGAATGTACATAAATGAAAGTACTTATACAGTATCTACTAGCATGGAGCGGATATTTACACTGGCAACAAAACAACCTTTCTTATCCATGAAAAGGTATTGAGTAGGGCATACTTGCACTTCCACATTTAGTGGAATTGAGTTTTACAAAACTACAGAAAATGAATAAACACTTTCAAATACTACAGTATGATAATATTCTCTATTACAATTAAAAAAAAAATGTTTTTTTCAGTCTATTCTATTGATCCTGTTCCGAATGTCTCTATCGCCCTCCAATTCTCTTTAACTTCGCTTTAATTGAAGTAAAGGAAAAGACTACATTTATTCTGTTGTATCTTTTGACCCAGGGTAATGAAATATGCTGTCGAATATGTTCAGGATAGGTATTTCACACAAAAAAACATTAATTGTACATAAATGGCCAGGTTTGAATTATGAGGATTTCAATGACACAAATTAGATAATAATATATATGAAAGCATGCTATGGAATGATTCTGAAAATAACAATAGATGATGATATAGATTGAGATCAGTCTTGGATCCATTTACTGTTGTTTGTGTGGTAATGTAATATCATAAGACTTATCAAAAAAGACGAGAAGCATACGCACAAACACACGCATTGTTCATCAAGCGCTTCAGACCAAACTTATCTGCTGTTTGTCTAAGTCCTGTGCTATTCAGTGTGCCTGGAGCTAAGACCCGACCTGCTGAGTGAGAGAATCCTTCCGTAGACCGAGCTGTTTTCCCTGAGTAAACATGTGTACATCAATGTGATGATGGATCGCTCACTGTGCTACATCTTCCACCTTAATGGGTCTGGAAATGAGCTACGTTTGCATCTGCGTGAACACACAAACATTCACACAGACACAGACACTCAGATTAGGAAATGAATGTGAGCACGGCCACGTAACTAAAAAAAAGATTCTCACACACACACACACACACACATACCACAAGCATGTATAGAAAAATAGATGGGCACAGATGCCCTCTCTAAGTGGAATATACACAGATAATCATGCACACTCACACACACACTCACAATGAGCGCTCACAGTTTTAGCTGATTTGAACCTAGCCGCTCAGCCTATCTTGATTGCAGGAAATTGCTTTGGGCTAATAGCAGGTAATTTAATAAGGAGCCTTTGCTGTGTGGAAAACAAATAAGCAGGCTACAAGACAATAAACCTGCCAGTGTTAAATCCCAGGAATAGACGAAGATGATTTTTGGAATCAAATATTTAGATATAATTATTGATGCGTGGGTTGACTCACAATATGTGTTTGTATTTGCATGCTAGGCACTAGAGCAGGGATCACATTGATGGATACTTCATAAAGGAGCTGGACTGTGGTGTAGTACTGGATAAAGCAGAGCTGCAGCAGAGCTGGACTGGGGTGTAGGTCTGGATAAAGCAGAGCTGCAGCAGAGCTGGACTGGGGTGTAGTTCTGGATAAAGCAGAGCTGTAGCAGAGCTGGACTGGGGTGTAGTTCTGGATAAAGCAGAGCTGCAGCAGAGCTGGACTGGGGTGTAGTCTGTATGCAGCAGAGCTGGACTGGGGTGTAGTCTGTATGCAGCAGAGCTGGACTGGGGTGTAGTCTGTACGCAGCATAGCTGGATGAGCAGTGAGGGGCTGATGGTGCTGGATGAGCAGTGAGGGGCTGATGGTGGTGGATGGTAGAGGGGTGCTGGATGAGCAGAGAGGGGCTGATGGTGGTGGATGGTAGAGGGGTGCTGGATGAGCAGTGAGGGGCTGATGGTGGTGGATGGTAGAGGGGTGCTGGATGAGCAGTGAGGGGATGATGGTGGTGGATGGGAGAGTGGTGCTGGATGAGCAGTGAGGGGCTGATGGTGGTGGATGGTAGAGGGGTGCTGGATGAGCAGTGATGGGTTGATGGTGGTGGATGGTAGAGGGGTGCTGGATGAGCAGTGAGGGGCTGATGGTGGTGGATGGTAGAGGGGTGCTGGATGAGCAGTGAGGGGCTGATGGTGGTGGATGGTAGAGGGGTGCTGGATGAGCAGTGAGGGGCTGATGGTGGTGGATGGTAGAGGGGTGCTGGATGAGCAGTGAAGGGTTGATGGTGGTGGATGGTAGAGGGGTGCTGGATGAGCAGTGAGGGGCTGATGGTGGTGGATGGTAGAGGGGTGCTGGATGAGCAGTGAGGGGCTGATGGTGGTGGATGGTAGAGGGGTGCTGGATGAGCAGTGAGGGGCTGATGGTGGTGGATGGTAGAGGGGTGCTGGATGAGCAGTGAGGGGCTGATGGTGGTGGATGGTAGAGGGGTGCTGGATGAGCAGTGAGGGGCTGATGGTGGTGGATGGTAGAGGGGTGCTGGATGAGCAGAGTGGGGCTGATGGTGGTGGATGGTAGAGGGGTGCTGGATGAGCAGTGAGGGGTTGATGGTGGTGGATGGTAGAGGGGTGCTGGATGAGCAGTGAGGGGCTGATGGTGGTGGATGGTAGAGGGGTGCTGGATGAGCAGTGAGGGGCTGATGGTGGTGGATGGTAGAGGGGTGCTGGATGAGCAGTGAGGGGTTGATGGTGGTGGATGGTAGAGGGGTGCTGGATGAGCAGTGAGGGGCTGATGGTGGTGGATGGTAGAGGGGTGCTGGATGAGCAGTGAGGGGCTGATGGTGGTGGATGGTAGAGTGGTGCTGGATGAGCAGTGAGGGGCTGATGGTGGTGGATGGTAGAGGGGTGCTGGATGAGCAGTGACGGGCTGAAGGTGGTGGATGGTAGAGGGGTGCTGGATGAGCAGTGAGGGGCTGATGGTGGTGGATGGTAGAGGGGTGCTGGATGAGCAGTGAGGGGCTGATGGTGGTGGATGGTAGAGGGGTGCTGGATGAGCAGTGAGGGGCTGATGGTGGTGGATGGTAGAGGGGTGCTGGATGAGCAGTGAGGGGCTGATGGTGGTGGATGGTAGAGGGGTGCTGGATGAGCAGTGAGGGGCTGATGGTGGTGGATGGTAGAGGGGTGCTGGATGAGCAGTGAGGGGCTGATGGTGGTGGATGGTAGAGGGGTGCTGGTGAGAACCGATGGTGGGCAGTAAAGGAACACAGTGGAGAGGAGTTGAGCTTAGCTTGTTTGATTTCATGTAGTGGTTGTCTGGCTCCTCAGCCATGCTATGCAGACCATTAAACAAGGCAATGTGTTTGTCATGGCAGACAGCTTAAAAGCGCTCAACACACACACACACACACACACACACACACACACACACACACACACACACACACACACACACACACACACACTTGCCAATCAATAACTCCAATTAAAGCCAAATGACTAGAGTGGAGTGAATGGGAGCTCATAACCACTGTGAAATCCCCCTTTCTAACAAAGATGACTGTCTCTATTGCACGCACGCCTGTTCTGTACTGGGGATGGGCTTTGTGCTCGTATGGATTTTACTCATTCAGTCACAGTTTGGCTTGGTGTGATGTCATGACAGTGTCATAATCGTTTTGTTAAAGCAACTATATAAAGGCAACTTTTTCGCCGACCGATGCATTCCAGCCCTAGGCTTTTGATGAACCCAGAATGTTTCATACGCTCTCTTATCAACATGTATTTAACCATTACATTTACAGGTTAGACAAAGCAGTTAAGACAGTAGGAAGTTCACATCGTAATAAGCGCCTATCATCTCAACTCATCTCCAAGGTGTTCAGGTTTTTTCATTCATCCTTTGAAATCTTGACCAAACAAATTAAAAAAAGGCTTTAGTGTTTCTGTTATGGTCACTATCAGCCTGAAATCTTCCAGAACAACCACAGACAAATAAGATAATCACATATAACTAAAGTAATACTCACTTCATGATATTTCATTTATTGTAAGTTGGGCTAACAAAGCGTGACCACAAAGTCTCCTCAGGCAGTCCTGTTAGTTCCTCCTACTGAATGTGTGTGATATGAAGAAGTGGAAGGTCCATGGAACTATAGCCAACATATCTGGACGCTGCGCCAAGAGGAAAATTTACACAAAATAACCGAAGAAACTTCCAAGCATAACTAAACTTAACATGAAGCGCAGTGCTTCTTGGAGTGTGTGCTTTCAAAAGACAAAGCAAACTCTATGTTTACCAGGAAAAACTTATGCCAAAACACATCTCAAATGGAGCTGTTTGCTCAAGAAGAGGGGGCCAATCTACCTGTAAATAAACTGTAGATACTTCATTAAGCTCTAGAGAAAGTGCTTGATTGCAGGCTGTACAGTACTTGGGTACATGGTCAATATTTTTTACCAAACCATGTTTGTCCATAAATCAAAAGCAACGTTTTTGTTCTTACTTATGGAATAAATAAGGGTGAGTACTTTTGTCAGATTCAACTTTAGTTCTGAACAAAAGTTAAAGCTTGTGCACCTTCTAGTTATTATTGGGCACCTACATTTTACCAGGTAGAACACAAATATAGTCCTACTGGATTACATGCTCAGGTTTGGGTTTTGTACTAGTGTGATGTATTTTCATATTGTCTTTCTTTTCTTCTCCCTATTCCTTTATACTTCCTATATCTCCCACGTTTTCATGATTTCTATCCCAGTCCTGTGTCCCCTCCGTCAACCCACGGGCAGCACCGAATCCCCCTCTTCCCTCTCCCATTCCCAGACCTCCGCCTCTCAAAGTGGTTCCCCTGATAAGTGGGTTAAGCTCTGCTGGGTTAATTAGGCCATTTCAGATGTGACTAATTTGCCAGCCGTGGGCACCACAATATGCTTACACTCCGAGAGAGAGAGAGAGAGAGAGAGAGAGGGAGGGAGGGAGAGGGAGAGAGAGACAGATAGGGAGGTAAAGACGCATCTTTAATAAGCCGTGCCACATGCAGCCACGCTCACACACACACAGACACACTTACACAGTCTCGACTCAGAGCAAGTGAGCAGACAAAACTCAGGAAGCCAGCAGAAAAGGGGGTTTAATAAGACAAAGGGTGCCAAACATGAGCAAAATGTATGGCATTAGTCATATAGCCTTAGTCTTTTATCTTATGCCTCCTACACACTACATGACTTTTAAAGCCGTAAGATTGCTGGACTGCACACACTACACAAATGATCTGTCTTGTCTGAATGAATACAAATTGCGGCCATTTCACTGACTATTTATAGGCAACTATGTACGTTAAAAAGATGGGAGGAGACGCACGCTCACATGCACCACTAAAGGGAGATCATTGTGGGACTGTTTTACACATCAGAGTATTTTAGTGTCTGTGTTTTACACATCGGAGTATTTTAGTGTGTCTGTGTTTTAAACATCGGAGTGTTTTAGTGTGTCTGTGTTTTAAACATCGGAGTATTTTAGTGTGTCTGTGTTTTACACATCAGAGTATTTCAGTGTGTCTGTGTTTTAAACATCGGAGTATTTTAGTGTGTCTGTGTTTTACACATCAGAGTATTTTAGTGTGTCTGTGTTTTACACATCAGAGTATTTTAGTGTGTCTGTGTTTTACACATCAGAGTATTTTAGTGTGTCTGTGTTTTACACATCAGAGTATTTCAGTGTGTCTGTGTTTTACACATCAGAGTATTTTAGTGTGTCTGTGTTTTACACATCAGAGTATTTTAGTGTGTCTGTGTTTTACACATCAGAGTATTTCAGTGTGTCTGTGTTTTACACATCAGAGTATTTTAGTGTGTCTGTGTTTTACACATCAGAGTATTTTAGTGTGTCTGTGTTTTACACATCAGAGTATTTTAGTGTGTCTGTGTTTTACACATCAGAGTATTTTAGTGTGTCTGTGTTTTACACATCAGAGTATTTTAGTGTGTCTGTGTTTTACACATCAGAGTATTTTAGTGTGTCTGTGTTTTACACATCAGAGTATTTTAGTGTGTCTGTGTTTTAAACATCAGAGTATTTCAGTGTGTCTGTGTTTTACACATCAGAGTATTTTAGTGTGTCTGTGTTTTAAACATCGGAGTGTTTTAGTGTCTGTGTTTTACACATCGGAGTGTTTTAGTGTCTGTGTTTTAAACATCAGAGTATTTGAGTGTGTCTGTGTTTTACACATCAGAGTATTTTAGTGTGTCTGTGTTTTACACATCAGAGTATTTTAGTGTCCGTGTTTCGTCCACATGTAACCTAGGAAGTCCTATACACTTTAATAAAAGACTTGTCAGTGAGCAGAAAACGTTCTTATCTCAAACGCATCAGTACATAGACCTTGATCCTGAGATAAATTGCAGACTATGAAGAACATGTTAATACATGCAGCGCTATATAGAGAGGGGGTATGTGTCCAGCCTGGCCGCATAACCAGACGTAAGAAATCTTACAAAAAGTAATTTTTGTCGGACTTAACACTTTAAAACGTGTGTTTTTTTGTGCTTTCAAAAAACATTATGAGTAAGCACAAACCTGCATTTTTCTTTTTTCTGTGTAGATTGAGCGTATGTGTGTGTGTTAGCTAAGTCTGTCTGCGGTGTCTTAGCGACTCAGTGAAGTGGGTTAGTTGCCTGCCTTCGGTCGTCAGTGGAGTTGCCTGCAAGAAGAGAGCCAGCAGAGATTTGAAAAACATGCTCTTCCCTAATCTCTCACTCTTTTCTTTCTCTCTTTCTTGTTGTCTTTACCTTTACCCCCTCTCCCTCTTTACTCCTTCCTCTGCTGGCTCTTTCTCTCCTTCTTGTTGTCTTTACCTTTACCCCCTCTCCCTCTTTACTCCTTCCTCTGCTGGCTCTTTCTCTCCTTCTTGTTGTCTGTACCTTTACCCCCTCTCCCTCTTTACTCCTTCCTCTGCTGGCTCTTTCTCTCCTTCTTGTTGTCTGTACCTTTACCCTCCCTCTTTACTCCTTCCTCTCTCCCTCCTCTGCTGGCTCTTTCTCTCTCCTTCTTGTTGTCTGTACCTTTACCCCCTCTCCCTCTTTACTCCTTCCTCTGCTGGCTCTTTCTCTCCTTCTTGATGTCTGTACCTTTAACCCCTCACCCTATTTACTCCTTCCTCTGCTGGCTCTTTCTCTCCTTCTTGTTGTCTGTACCTTTACCCCCTCTCCCTCTTTACTCCTTCCTCTGCTGGCTCTTTCTCTCCTTCTTGTTGTCTGTACCTTTACCCCCTCTCCCTCTTTACTCCTTCCTCTGCTGGCTCTTTCTCTCCTTCTTGTTGTCTGTACCTTTACCCCTCTCTCCCTCTTTACTCCTTCCTCTGCTGGCTCTTTCTCTCCTTCTTGTTGTCTGTACCTTTACCCCTCTCCCTCTTTACTCCTTCCTCTGCTGGCTCTTTCTCTCCTTCTTGTTGTCTGTACCTTTACCCCCTCTCCCTCTTTACTCCTTCCTCTGCTGGCTCTTTCTCTCCTTCTTGTTGTCTGTACCTGTCCCCCCTCTCCCTCTTTACTCCTTCCTCTGCTGGCTCTTTCTCTCCTTCTTGTTGTCTGTACCTTTACCCCCTCTCCCTCTTTACTCCTTCCTCTGCTGGCTCTTTCTCTCTTTCTTGTTGTCTGTACCTTTACCCCCTCTCCCTCTTTACTCCTTCCTCTGCTGGCTCTTTCTCTCCTTCTTGTTGTCTGTACCTTTACCCCCTCTCCCTCTTTACTCCTTCCTCTGCTGGCTCTTTCTCTCCTTCTTGTTGTCTGTACCTTTACCCCCTCTCCCTCTTTACTCCTTCCTCTGCTGGCTCTGTCTCTCCTTCTTGTTGTCTGTACCTTTACCCCTCTCCCTCTTTACTCCTTCCTCTGCTGGCTCTTTCTCTCCTTCTTGTTGTCTGTACCTTTACCCCCTCTCCCTCTTTACTCCTTCCTCTGCTGGCTCTTTCTCTCCTTCTTGTTGTCTTTACCTTTACCCCCTCTCCCTCTTTACTCCTTCCTCTGCTGGCTCTTTCTCTCCTTCTTGTTGTCTGTACCTTTACCCCCTCTCCCTCTTTACTCCTTCCTCTGCTGGCTCTTTCTCTCCTTCTTGTTGTCTGTACCTTTACCCTCCTCTCCCTCTTTACTCCTTCCTCTGCTGGCTCTTTCTCTCCTTCTTGTTGTCTGTACCTTTACCCCCTCTCCCTCTTTTACTCCTTCCTCTGCTGGCTCTTTCTCTCCTTCTTGTTGTCTGTACCTTTCCCCCTCTCCCTCTTTACTCCTTCCTCTGCTGGCTCTTTCTCTCCTTCTTGTTGTCTGTACCTTTACCCCCTCTCCCTCTTTACTCCTTCCTCTGCTGGCTCTTTCTCTCCTTCTTGTTGTCTTTACCTTTACCCCCTCTCCCTCTTTACTCCTTCCTCTGCTGGCTCTTTCTCTCCTTCTTGTTGTCTGTACCTTTACCCCCTCTCCCTCTTTACTCCTTCCTCTGCTGGCTCTTTCTCTCCTTCTTGTTGTCTGTACCTTTACCCCCTCTCCCTCTTTACTCCTTCCTCTGCTGGCTCTTTCTCTCCTTCTTGTTGTCTGTACCTTTACCCCCTCTCCCTCTTTACTCCTTCCTCTGCTGGCTCTTCTCTCTTGTTGTCTGTACCTTTACCCCCTCTCCCTCTTTACTCCTTCCTCTGCTGGCTCTTTCTCTCCTTCTTGTTGTCTGTACCTTTACCCCCTCTCCCTCTTTACTCCTTCCTCTGCTGGCTCTTTCTCTCCTTCTTGTTGTCTGTACCTTTACCCCTCTCCCTCTTTACTCCTTCCTCTGCTGGCTCTTTCTCTCCTTCTTGTTGTCTGTACCTTTACCCCCTCTCCCTCTTTACTCCTTCCTCTGCTGGCTCTTTCTCTCCTTCTTGTTGTCTGTACCTTTACCCCCTCTCCCTCTTTACTCCTTCCTCTGCTGGCTCTTTCTCTCCTTCTTGTTGTCTGTACCTTTACCCCTCTCCTCTTTACTCCTTCCTCTGCTGGCTCTTTCTCTCCTTCTTGTTGTCTGTACCTTTACCCCCTCTCCCTCTTTACTACTTCCTCTGCTGGCTCTTTCTCTCCTTCTTGTTGTCTGTACCTTTACCCCCTCTCCCTCTTTACTCCTTCCTCTGCTGGCTCTTTCTCTCCTTCTTGTTGTCTGTACCTTTCTCTCCTCTTTACTCCTTCCTCTGCTGGCTCTTTCTCTCCTTCTTGTTGTCTGTACCTTTACCCCTCTCCTCTTTACTCCTTCCTCTGCTGGCTCTTTCTCTCTTTCTTGTTGTCTGTACCTTTACCCCTCTCTCCCTCTTTACTCCTTCCTCTGCTGGCTCTTTCTCTCTTCTTGTTGTCTGTACCTTTACCCTCTCCCTCTTTACTCCTTCCCTCTGCTGGCTCTTTCTCTCCTTCTTGTTGTCTGTACCTTTACCCCTCTCTCCTCTTTACTCCTTCCTCTGCTGGCTCTTTCTCTCCTTCTTGTTGTCTGTACCTTTACCCCCTCTCCCTCTTTACTCCTTCCTCTGCTGGCTCTTTCTCTCCTTCTTGTTGTCTGTACCTTTACCCCCTCTCCCTCTTTACTCCTTCCTCTGCTGGCTCTTTCTCTCCTTCTTGTTGTCTGTACCTTTACCCCCTCTCCCTCTTTACTCCTTCCTCTGCTGGCTCTTTCTCTCCTTCTTGTTGTCTGTACCTTTACCCCCTCTCCCTCTTTACTCCTTCCTCTGCTGGCTCTTTCTCTCTCCTTCTTGTTGTCTGTACCTTTACCCCCTCTCCCTCTTTACTCCTTCCTCTGCTGGCTCTTTCTCTCCTTCTTGTTGTCTGTACCTTTACCCCCTCTCCCTCTTTACTCCTTCCTCTGCTGGCTCTTTCTCTCCTTCTTGTTGTCTGTACCTTTACCCCTCTCCCTCTTTACTCCTTCCTCTGCTGGCTCTTTCTCTCCTTCTTGTTGTCTGTACCTTTACCCCCTCTCCCTCTTTACTCCTTCCTCTGCTGGCTCTTTCTCTCCTTCTTGTTGTCTGTACCTTTACCCCTCTCCCTCTTTACTCCTTCCTCTGCTGGCTCTTTCTCTCCTTCTTGTTGTCTTTACCTTTACCCCCTCTCCCTCTTTACTCCTTCCTCTGCTGGCTCTTTCTCTCCTTCTTGTTGTCTGTACCTTTACCCCCTCTCCCTCTTTACTCCTTCCTCTGCTGGCTCTTTCTCTCCTTCTTCCTTGTTTTTTTTTTTACTTCTCTCTCATCCTGCCTTTCTATCTCTCTTCACTTGTTCTGTAACCTTTTGACTTCTGATCTTGTTTTTTGTTTTCCTCTTTCTCACACACATTCTGTTCTTTATTCTGTAACAAGATGTGTAAGGGTGAGCAGACCTGTCGTAGTGCTGGACTGGATGGTAGTGTGTGTGTGTGTAGAGCCTACCTACGCGGGTATGGAAAAGCCTTCCTGCTATTTATACGTGTATGGCTTCTGCCTTTAGTACAATTTGAATGCGGTTGTGAATGCACTGTTGGTGTGTGTGTGTGTGTGTGTGTGTGTGTGTGTGTGTGTGTGTGTGTGTGTGTGTTGCTATGATTCCATGGTGATGCCTCTGCAAGTCATTTGGGAGCTTGCTGTGGGTTGTCATGCTTGGCAGTAAATGGATGCTGTGGCCCCGGGGCCTTAGAACTAGTGCGGGAGCGTGTAAGTCTTTGATAACAGGCTGGCAATCACACAACGGGTAGAAAAACAGGGAGAAGACCAGAACAGATTTTCAATTGCCTCATCTTTCAAAATGGGGATACCTTTTTTTGTCAATGTTGTGATGAGAGAATATGAGTGCAGTCATTTGATATGCCATCACAGTGGTGTAAAAAGACTCACTGCTGACTTGCTTAAGGTTGTCCTATACAGATATGACAATCCTGCCTCTGCTACTTGTGAGTCTCCTTGTTGCAAAAAGACACACACACACACACACACACACACACACACACACACACACACACACACACACACACACACACACACACACACACACACAACACCAAACAAGCGACTACAAGGATCTGTGATACGACTCCTGTATCTTCTGTTCCTGTGTACGGTCTCACTTTGACACACGGCCCAGCCATCTTTCACCCTTCTTCTGCTTCCTCTGGCGTAACGTGCAACACGGTCCCTGCTTCCTCTGGCGTAACGTGCAACACGGTCCCTGCTTCCTCTGGCGTAACGTGCAACACGGTCCCTGCTTCCTCTGGCGTAACGTGCAACACGGTCCCTGCTTCCTCTGGCGTAACGTGCAACACGGTAGTAAGGCTGAGTGCCAGTGAAGTACCACATTTTGATGTGTTGCACAAACATTGAGACTGAGATACCAAATACACAAATGCACACCAACATATACAACCCAAACACACTGACACGATCATTCTTTAACAGCTACTCTCTCTTCTTCACCCACTCACATTCACTCTCTCTCTTTTTCATCTACACTCAAACCCAGAGCGCTTAAGCTCAGACGCATGGCCTTCCAGAAAGTTCCTACTCAGATGTATTATCATATGTTCTGTAGCTAAGTGTTGATGGGGTCGTGCAGCAAAGGTCACGGCAGCGTAAAGGATTGTTTTCTTTTGATACAAACACTTGCCCATAATGTTATGATGGTAATGATGATGCTTCTCTGGAGAAAAGGTAAAGAGCGTGTGTGTGTGTGTGTGTGTGTGTGTGTGTGTGTGTGTGTGTGTGTGTGTGTGTGTGTGACATAAGCCTAGCACATGTTCATACATTTTCAATCTTTTGATATATTTTTCATCAGATACCACTGTTATTTTAAACATTGTATCATTATTTAGCATTTCACATTCAAC
>JAPMUY010001981.1:142500-145000 GCA_026901105.3 Galaxias olidus | reverse complement strand
AAGACAAATTACACACACACAGGATGATGATACTTACTACTGAAGACAAATTACACACACACGCACACAGGATGATGATACTTACTACTGAAGACAAATTACACACACACGCACACAGGATGATGATACTTACTACTGAAGACAAATTACACACACACGCACACAGGATGATGATACTTACTACTGAAGACAAATTACACACACACGCACACAGGATGATGATACTTACTACTGAAGACAAATTACACACACACGCACACAGGATGATGATACTTACTACTGAAGACAAATTACACACACACGCACACAGGATGATGATACTTACTACTGAAGACAAATTACACACACACGCACACAGGATGATGATACTTACTACTGAAGACAAATTACACACACACGCACACAGGATGATGATACTTACTACTGAAGACAAACACCACACACACGCACACAGGATGATGATACTTACTACTGAAGACAAACACCACACACACGCACACAGGATGATGATACTTACTACTGAAGACAAACACCACACACACGCACACAGGATGCTTTGGTAAAGAGAAAATCCTTTTTAGTAGATTATGGAAATTACTCAATGAAGATGAACATTACACATTGAGTGTCCAAGTACCTTTGTTATACTGTAGAGTGTATGATGGTATCTATGTTATACTGAAGAGTGTATGATGGTATCTATGTTATACTGAAGAGTGTATGATGGTATCTGTTATACTGTAGAGTATATGATGGTATCTGTTATACTGTAGAGTGTATGATGGTATCTGTTATACTGTAGAGTGTATGATGGTATCTATGTTATACTGTAGAGTGTATGATGGTATATGTTATACTGTAGAGTATATGATGGTATATGTTATACTGTAGAGTATATGATGGTATATGTTATACTGTAGAGTATATGATGGTATATGTTATACTGTAGAGTATATGATGGTATATGTTATACTGTAGAGTGTATGATGGTATCTGTTATACTGTAGAGTGTATGATGGTATCTGTTATACTGTAGAGTGTATGATGGTATATGTTATACTGTAGAGTGTATGATGGTATATGTTATACTGTAGAGCATATGATGGTGTATTTGACTGGTGTTCATTTAGTGACTGGCTGCTAGATCAGAGATGTTCACACTGGAACTCTTCATTTCACCAGAAAGTGTACGCTCTGATTGGGTGTGTTTGTGGGTGTGTCCCCGACCAGAAAGTGTACGCTCTGATTGGGTGTGTTTTTGGGTGTGTGTCCCCGACCAGAAAGTGTACGCTCTGATTGGGTGTGTTTGTGTCTGTGCCAGATGTTCACTCTGCACAGTGATGGGCATCTAATTATTGTAATACAGAACTCCAGGAAATGGTATTTACACTGAGGATATTTACGAGCGAGTTATAGAGAGCCTTGTTAACAAGAGAAGCGCTGGAGGTTGGCTAAGAGATCAAAGATAAAATGACGTTCCAGCAGATTAAACAGCATGCAGACTGCCTGTAATACCCTGAAGATTGTGTGTTTCTGTCCACAAATGTGTTCATGCACATGTTGTTGTTCATTCACATTTGTGTGAGTGTGTTTGTTTCTGTTTTTGGTAAGGGGAGGTTTATCAAATGGATTATTCATAATGGGGGAGAAAAATGCAAATCATGCAATTACGAGCCCCACAGCCAAGTATCAGAATTAATGCCACCCGCAGATGTGACAAAAAAAAAAAATAAAGTTCTGGTTTGGAATTAACATACTTACTGTATATAAATAAACAATAAATAATAAATATAGCCCACGCGGTCCCAATATATTAAGGCACACACACACGTATAACTGTGGTTTCCATTCAATGTATATCTTTGTCACACTGCTCTGTTTTACAATGGTGGTGAACGCTACCTTTCAGAGTATTCAGCATTTACAGTGTGTGTGTGTGTGTGTGTGTGTGTGATTGTAGAGTATGAGTAGCGTATTGCAGACTATTTTCACGATTGCGATATGACTCGTAGACAAAAGTCTGAGGTGCTGCCTGGAAGAGTGGTGTCATTTGCCACACACATAAGATACAGTCTAACTGTCACAATGGGCAGTGTGTTTCTTTAAGCTTGAGAAAAGTATGAATGCACGTGCAAGTAATGTAATATATCTTATCTGCCACTCTACTCTGGTTGCCAAGGGAAAGGGCAAAGATGGCGACCTCAGGGGTTGGTTTGATCTCAGTGCCATGTGTTAAAACATGGTGAAGGTGTTGATAGTGTGGATGAATGGATTCTGTTGAGATCCCTCTGTCTGTAGAACAGCACTGATGTTGTTGTTGTGTCCTTGCTGGTTGGAGTTGAAATACCAGGTGGAGGGAGTGCTCACAGATATTACATGTCTAACAGTCTCGGGACGTTTGCAAACTGTTACATCCACATGCCTACGTGTGTGTCCTTGTATGTTCTGTTCTTCCTTTTGTTTCTCCCCTCTCACTCTCATTCTACATTCAGATGTTCCC
>JAPMUY010001981.1:110000-137500 GCA_026901105.3 Galaxias olidus | reverse complement strand
TGCCACGTACCGCATGTGACAGAGCTTCAAATGTGGTTCTCATTATGCAGCTCGAGAGTGTTCAGCTAAGTCTAACTGTCAGTCTGTAAGGCTGTAAGTCCCAATTGCCTATTTTACACCCCTTGGCCCTAACCCTTAGCCCCAACCCCCTGTTTTGCATGTTCACGCGTAGGGCTAGGGGTGTCCCAATTCTCTTGTGTTGAAGGGTTAAGGGCTAGGGTTATCAGTTTATAGCCCTCGAAACTGAGATTTTCCAGAGGCACACTTGAAACCGAGGGTTATGAGAATTCATCCAGAAAGCCTTGCGAATCACTGGCAATATAGTGGCAAACTTCATCGGTAAAAGAAAAACCGCAAATGTAGAAAGAAAACCGCAAATGTAAGTATTTTCTTTGTTAATGAAGAGTAAAAAATTACGATAACCCTCGTGTTATCTTAGTTTTATATCGTTTCAATGTATTATATATCTTTTCTTTATAACTAGCATAACAAAAAGATTGCTAGTTGGCTATTGTTTCTAGCTAGTAAGCTAACGTTTCAGCAGTGTTAGGCTGATTTGTGCATATTTCCATGTCATGTTTGATATGATGGCGTATAGATATGAAATATGCCCGAAATGAACTTAAGTCCTGCAGCAAAGTTTCCGCACTTGTTTCCGCTCCTCTAACGTCAATGCAGACTGGCAGGGTAGGACCAGTACTGAGTACAGTACAGTACAGCTAGAGCACTGATTTATGAAGTGGCCTGGTTATGAAGCAGTGTTCTTTTTTATTTGATGACTGTTTGATCAATTGATAGCATGAAACATGTTTTGAATGAATTGTGAGTGTTCATGCTTTTCTATCTCCATTAGATAACTGGCAAATTGTGATTGTCTTTGTGGTAATGCCGTTAACGGCATAGAAGGGAGGTAAAGCCAGAAACCCCCCACCTGAACACATGCTATTTTCAGTATGATTCACCTGTCCTCCATGCAACAAAATTAACATACCTGTTATTTTGATAATCTAGGCTTGTCACCCTTATAGTTTACAGTTATCGTAAGCAATAGCGTTGGTTTTAAATCTGATCAATCTGAACTAACGGCCTGGCATTTTATTGATTATTGATCTTGTGATATGAGAATGGACACATCCTTGTTTTGCAGAAATTAAGTTAACATAGCTATATGTAACACATGGCCATATTATCCAGTTCTGGCATATAATTCATTCTCATGTTTTGTTTTCTTTCAGGATATTGTATAGCTCACCTTGAGTGCTGACACCAGAGCCCGACCCCTCCACTTTGGGCACATCTTATTCATTGCAGCCTCTCCCATTTCTACACCAAGCCACCCAACCCCTACACCAGAAAAGAATAAGAGGAGAAAAACACCTTTTATGGTGGATTTTCTAACACAGGAAAGTGCTAAAGAGCAGGAGAACCATGAGGAGAGTGAGGCGTAAACAGTTGGGTTCTTAGGCCGGTTTGAGCTACAAGAGCTGATCAAATGCCAAACATTTTATTTCACCAGCGTGAAGTTGGCTCAGCCACATTCTTGTTAGTGCTTCGTTTGTGCTCATTTGTGCTGTTAAAATTATTATGTGTGCTGCCTCCGTTTTTAAGATATTAACAATTATAATAAAGGCCATCCTAAGGTCAAGCAGCTCAGCCACTTTGTCGGATTCCAACCAAAACAGTGCCATTTGTTAGTGCTACGTTAGTGCTCATTTGTGCTGTTCAAATTATTATTTGTGCTGCCTCCGTTTTTAAGATATTAACAATTATAATACAGGTCAACCTGAGGTCAAGCAGCTCAGCCACTTTGTCAGGTTCCAACGAAAACAGTGCCATTTGTTAGTGCTACGTTTGTGCTCATTTGTGCTGATAAAATTGTCATTTGTGCTGCTACCACATATGAGATACTAACAGTTTTCAACTGATGAACTCATCAGCTCCATTTGTTAAAAGTCTTTCTGTACAGTGGTATGGCATGGCTTTTTTCTTTTGTAAGAAACATGTTGTGTGTGCTGTGTTTCGTGTAGGAACTCAGGTGCAGCAAGGTAAGAATTATCAACCACAAACGTTTTTTGTAAATTTTTAAATAAATGTTAATGAATGAGTGGGAAATTATTGACGCTACTGTTGCTGTGAAAAGACTTGTGTCAACCCACACATGTTCTATCAACCCATAACTCTTTGTGTTACTTTCCACACGCTGATAACATTTCTCTGGTTGGATTCATCTTCTTTGAATTTAGCAGGACTTTGGAGCAGCACTACATGGCATCTTTGGCTGTACAGATGACTTTAAACATCTGTTTGTAAGAAAGACAAATACACCTGTGATTAAAAAACCTGTTTTATTCTCTTGTGCATATGCATACACGTTCTCCATGTAATTATACTTGACTGAAAGACTGTTGACCTCAATTTTTGTTAGTAACCTGATTTATCAAACTAAGTTTATTGATCTATATAGTGCTATTTGTACATTGAAAGTAGTTCAGACTAATGCTTTATAACTAAAACAAGTACATAGATTAAATAGATTGAGAATACAATGAGACCAAATTACTTTTTAACCCCTTAATGGTTTTCTCGACCATATGGCACATTTCAATTTTCAAAAACTTCTTGTTTGTGGTTGATAATTCTTACCTTGCTGCACCTGAGTTCCTACACGAAACACAGCACACATAACATGTTTCTAACAAAAGAAAAAAGCCATGCCATACCACTGTACAGAAATGTTTTTAACAAATGGAGCTGATGAGTTCATCAGTTGAAAACTGTTAGTATCTCATATGTGGTAGCAGCACAAATGACAATTTTATCAGCACAAATGAGCACAAACGTAGCACTAACAAATGGCACTGTTTTCGTTGGAACCTGACAAAGTGGCTGAGCTGCTTGACCTCAGGTTGACCTTTATTATAATTGTTAATATCTTAAAAAAGGAGGCAGCACAAATAATAATTTGAACAGCACAAATGAGCATTAACGTAGCACTAAGAAATGGCACTGTTTTTTCATTATTTCAAGAATGTGGCTGAGCCAACTTCACTCTGGTTTTAATTTCATGTGGGCTTGGTTGTGTTATGTGCAGTTGTTTTGACCCTTGCATCACAAGTTCCTGTTTGTGTGATTTGTTTACATTGTGATTGCACTGTTCAGATGTCAGTAACTTCAGAATCACACGTTTTTATTTTTATACTTTGTTTTTATGACATGTTGGTATTTACATAAACCGCACAATACCTTTACACCTGAATCGACATGACAATGTTGGAAGGTGATAAGAATGTAAAAGTGAAAATGAAGCTGACTGATGCCAGTGTGGACAAATAAAGTGCAATATTTTCTTTCTGTCAGATTGCTTGTGAGCATGAATAACTGATTCTGATGTTAAGGATAATAATTGAAGCACCCTGGATGTGTCCACTAATGGGCTCTTTGTAGTGTGATTAAACAGATTGGTGAGTCCAAACAGGGAAAGCTACCATCAGAACTAGAAGAATGCAACCTGTGGAAGGGTTGTCTCGCCCTGTAAAAAAAAAAAACAAGTTAATAGTCACACACAATGTATGTATACGGTATTCTATCCTGATTGGCTGCTGACAACTGAAAAAGGATGCCAACACAAGAAGACGGTATTGTGAGATTTGAAATGTCTGGCAACAAACTCCAACTCCGTTTGTTTTTAGTTTTTTTGTCGTGTCTATTAGCTATGTCAAATCAATGCCTTCCACGACTACTGATCACGTATGAGGATCATCAAGGGTTGTCCCAATTCGTGGGGACAGATATTCACCCCTACTCCTTGTAACTCTGTTTCGAGAGGCAAGTCTAAAAGCAAAACGGTTTTAGGGTTAGGGCCAAGGGGTGTAAAATAGGCAATTGGGATTGGGTTTAAGTCTGCCATTTCTCTCTCTCACACACACACACACACACACACACACACACTGTATGTTAGTTCTGGCAAATGCATGAAGACGGTAATGGCTAAGAAGCAGTATAAGACTCCCATAGGAAATGAAGCCCCTTCAGACAGATAAACAAACATAGTTACACAAACCCACTCATCCTTCTTAGCAAACCTCATATTTTTGTCTGTGATCTGCTGTTAATTAAATAATTAATAAAGACAATGTGTGAAAGTGTTTGTATTAGAAATTGTATTTATTTATATATAAATATATATATCTGCTTAGCCACCCCCTGATCTAGGATTCTAAATGATCCCCCAAAGGACTTAAAACACATGTCCTTTCTGCAAGGTTTGCTTTACTACTACGTGAAAAAGGCTTTAAAGGTGCAGTATGTAAGTTTGAATTTCTAGCTATAAATTACATTTTTTCAAGTTTTTTTTTTAAGTGTATTACATACGTCCTGGAGGATATCATTAAACCAAATGCTCAGAGAGAAGATGCGCTATATATGAGTGCCCTGGGCCCTGTATTCAGCTTTTAAAAAATCTAGAGACGCCCACCTATCCCCAACCAATCAGGAGAGTTTTTGCAAGGGTTAAGGGCTATCTGCCTGTCAATCACCTCACGTGCGCACTCCCAGGTAAAATACATACAGCGTCACCCACCAAACAAGCTTGTTGTTACATTTCACGTCGCAGACAAAGTAGCAGCGGTGTGAACTAGTACTTGCAAGGCGGCTGAAGTTGTTGCACATCGTCGCAAAAGACTTGGCTTGTCATATCGCCAAGTGCAGTTTTAGAACGTTAGGAAGTATCGCACCAGATTCATGTAAAAAAGGCATTATTCATTTACATGCATATGTTGGATAAACTCGGCAACGTATAGTAGCTGTATGGTGCCAATCGCAGCCAAATAAAAAACAATTGTCATGCACTAGCTCATACTAATAGGGGAATAAAATTATGAAATTGTTTTTCTGAACGTTAGCTAACTGTATGTCGTTACTTTGGAAACGGTCATTTGTGTCTGTGCTCGTTGCTTTGGTGTGAACCACTCAGTTTTAGAGCGTTTACGATCAGACGTTCGGGATTCGTTTGTTCGATCAGACATGGCTTTATGCGTTGTTGGTGAGAATCAAAAATATGTACAACATACACATGATTCATGAAACACTGTTTGCTCAGACTCATGAAGTCAAGTCAGCGCGCACGGGCATGTGTGGGATGGGCCATTTAGAGGGATAGGAGGGACCAAAGACTCAGGAGGTTGGCCTTTTTGAGTGGTGTGATTCAAATTCTTGCAATTTTTTCCCTAATTCTCTAGAATTACATACTGCACCTTTAAATAAAATAATTTAAAGACCATGTTGAGGTCATCAATTTGCAAAAGAACAACATAAAAATATTATATACAAAGCATAGTAAAGAAGAAAAATTAACCCACCCTTTGTCCCTCTCTGTCCAGGGTAACCAAGACACGCCGCCACCACCTGATTCCATGGCCCAGCCATACCCAACACAGAACAGCAGCCCAGCTGAATACACGTCCCCTCACCCCCACTCGCATCCGCACCCCAATCCCCATCCTACCACCCATGAGTACAGTGGGGTGCAGGCGTCGGTGAGTGAGCCCCCTCTCAGTATGTACCCGTCATCACACAACCACAATGAGCAGAGCCAAGCGGACAGCAGTGGACAGACGGTGACAGGCACAGCCACAGTAAGTCCTATCAGCTGCAGTACATACTGGACCAATGTATTCTAGTAAAGTCCTATCAGCTGCAGTACATACTGGACCAATGTATTCTAGTAAAGTCCTATCAGCTGCAGTACATACTGGACCAATGTATTCTAGTAAAGTCCTATCAGCTGCTGATACTGGACCAATGTATTCTAGTGAAGTCCTATCAGCTGCTGATACTGGACCAATGTATTCTAGTAAAGTCCAATCAGCTGCAGTACATACTGGATCAATGTAGGCTACTGTAGGCTAGTTTTTTACAGTGAGCTAAATAATAAATATTTGCAATAGCTGTATGGTAGAACGCATTGCCTTTGATTGATTTTATGTAGCCTAATAGTTTACCTAAATTAAGGATAGCAATCCACAATTCGAGTCCAAGACAAGCGAGTATATAGCCCCTACAATTTGGGCAATTCTACAGAAATGGTTCAAATTGAAGTCCCTACCTAAAATAAGTATTATAACAAATAATTAAGTGTTTAAACATTTGAGTCTTATCTTGATAATGATATGGTCTATTTAGGTACAATAATTTGAACCATTTCTGTAGAATTGCCCAAATAGTGGTGGCTACAGGCCTACTCACTTGTCTTGGACTGAAATCGTGGATTGCCCTTAATTTAGGTAAACAACACGATGTGATATTATCTGATAAACTATAGAATAGCAATCTAATCAACTGTATTTATTCATATGTCTAACTCATATCTTTTTTAATCCTAGCAGACAGATGAGACAGCCCAAACAGACAGACAGCAGCAGACGCAAACGTGGGAAAATACAGAAAGTAAGACCCAGCCCAAGAGGCTCCACATTTCAAACATCCCCTTCAGGTTCAGAGATCCAGACCTCAGGCAAATGTTTGGCGTGAGTACCCCTTCATACACACACCTCCAGCACTCTGGATGGTTAGCATTATCTAAAAAGAAATTGTGACTGTTCGTCTTGTACAAACAGTAACAGTGATTCTACAAACAAGTGGCATGTGGAATTATATTTATATTATTGTGTGCCTATGCTGTTGGAAGACTAGTCTGCAAAACAATGTGTTATTTGGAGAGGTGTTGACTTTTCTGTTTTGTCTCATTACAGCAATTTGGTAAAATCTTGGATGTGGAAATAATTTTCAACGAACGAGGCTCTAAGGTTTGATTTGATTTTGTGTTGATTATAGTGTCATGCACTCAACGCGCCCAGCCCGCATGGTCTAGTCACTAAACATATATTTTGGATGATGTGTACAGACAAAAAGGTTAATATGCAACTCTAACTCAATTATACAGTGTTCTGTCTTCTCTCCCATGGTTTACAAATGATGTTTGCCCCAGGTTCCTTTACTAAAACTAAAATCCAGGTTTTGCATAGTCATCAAGCCAAATGTAGTAGTATTAGTTCTTGCTCTAAAAATAATTCATACTGTGGCCTTTTTCGTCTTTTTTTTATTACATGGTTTATGTTTAAGTCAAAAAGCTTAACGAAATTGCCGTGATAAATTCAAGCATCCAAAAAAACGCATAATTTATGAGATGTGTATGACCTGAGCTGGTGGGTACATTGCTCCAGTTTAAAATAAAAAAAGTGAATCTTGAAAGACGTTTTTCTGTTTACTACCCATGCATTGTTGTTACAAAGTTTTTATAATAAGGAGGCCTAGAAACTTCCCTCTGCTGAGAGAGTCAATAGAAACCTTACAGAATCAACCAAGGTTTTAATTTCTCTACCTACTACTGAAAGAGTCATAATTGAGTCAAAGTCTATAAGCTAAGCTTTTGTGAGTGTGGCCTACATGATCTATTTAGAAAATGATTGTCTTTACAAACCCTCTCACCGGCCCTTGCGGCCCAACAAGCAGCCCGGCCCACCGGGAAACTTCCCGTTTCTCCCGATAAGCCACTCCGGGTTTGCAGGCCTTCCTATCAAGGTATACAGCCAATGACAATGAGGAGTGTAAGGAGCACCAGTGGCACATCTGATTGCTGAGTGGTACAAAGTATCCAAATTGCTAAGGACCAATTTGCAGGCCACTGTTGTAAACAACATCAGTATCAGCAAGCATAAGCAGTAATAAAGTCTGCAGTAGTGTGATGTACTGAGGCATAAAGGCAGTAATAAGGTCTGCAGTAGTGTGATGTCCTGAGGCATAAAGGCAGTAATAAGGTCTGCAGTAGTGTGATGTACTGAGGCATAAAGGCAGTAATAAAGTCTGCAGTAGTGTGATGTACTGAGGCATAAGCAGTAATAAGGTCTGCAGTAGTGTGATGTACTGAGGCATAAGCAGTAATAAGGTCTGCAGTAGTGTGATGTACTGAGGCATAAAGGCAGTAATAAAGTCTGCAGTAGTGTGATGTACTGAGGCATAAAGGCAGTAATAAGGTCTGCAGTAGTGTGATGTACTGAGGCATAAAGGCAGTAATAAAGTCTGCAGTAGTGTGATGTACTGAGGCACACATTAATAAAGTCTGCAGTAGTGTGATGTACTGAGGCATAAAGGCAGTAATAAAGTCTGCAGTAGTGTGATGTACTGATGCATAAAGGCAGTAATCTTAGTCTGCAGTAGTGTGATGTACTGAGGCATAAAGGCAGTAATAAAGTCTGCAGTAGTGTGATGTACTGAGGCATAAAGGCAGTAATAAAGTCTGCAGTAGTGTGATGTACTGAGGCATAAGCAGTAATAAGGTCTGCAGTAGTGTGATGTACTGAGGCATAAAGGCAGTAATAAGGTCTGCAGTAGTGTGATGTACTGAGGCATAAAGACAGTAATAAAGTCTTCAGTAGTGTGATGTACTGAGGCATAAAGGCAGTAATAAGGTCTGCAGTAGTGTGATGTCCTGAGGCATAAAGACAGTAATAAAGTCTGCAGTAGTGTGATGTACTGAGGCATAAAGGCAGTAATAAAGTCTGCCTTAAAGTGTGACACACACAAAACCAAAGCACACACACACACACACACACACACACACACACAAGACATGCATTGACACACACACACACACACACACACACACACAAGACACACGTGCTCTACTAAAGTTCAGTTTGAAGTGGATATGCTAACCTTAATCATATGATTTATTTTAGGAATCGTTGGGAATAAATAGAGGAGGTTCTTAATATAAACCGCTGTTTTACACACAGAGCATTCTAAAACCACAGGAACTTTCCTCCTTGTTGTTAAAAAAAGCTTTTTGCCGTGAATGGTGAAGATAGATGATGTTCAGGTGTCCAGCCATGTTGAGTGTATAATAATGTCCATGTTGTTTCTCCCTCTCAGGGCTTTGGGTTCGTGACATTTGAACATAATTCGGATGCGGACCTGGCCAGGGAGAAATTACACAGTACGGTGGTAGAGGGCCGCAAAATAGAGGTGCATGTTCTCAAATATTTTGTCTCTATTCTTTGTCTCTATTCTTTGTCTCTTCACTTTCCCTTGTTCTTTGTGTGTGTCTGTGTGAGTGTGTGTAGATATAACCAGATTGGCACTCCACTACACATCACCCCCCCCCCCACACACACACACACACACACACAAAACACAAAACACACACACTCACACACAATACAGAGACTTACACACACACAAAACACAGAAAACACACACACACACACACACACACACAAAACAGAGACTTACACACACAACACACACACACACACACACACACACACACACACACACACACTTTATGAGAGTACATGGCATTGCCAATAGGTAGTGTGGCGGGGTTTGTGGAGGTATCTTTAGTGCCTTGTCTTAGGGCCTTGGTACAGCTTCTGACATTGGACCAGAGAAGTCTAAATTACATGGAGCCCTTTCACTTCACACTTCATTTCTTATCTCACCGATTTGAATTTGCACATATTTACATCGCGGATTAACTGTCTTGCAATGTGTCGTTGCATTCCTAGTTACCGTACATTAGGGTGACTATAATTTAAACGTATTATTATTATTATTGTTTTGGAAAATTTTAATGAGCAGGCCAGAGAGTCTTTATTTGTAGTACTAGTATATAAAGAATGAAATCATTTTCAGTTGAATACTTACATTTACAATCAAATATATTTCTCCTCAGCTTCAGGACAGCTGAGATCTGATCTGTAACCAGGGCCGGTGTGAGACTTTGGGCAAAATATCACCAGTTTGCCTCCTAGTGCTAATAGCACAGACCCAATAAAAAGCATCAAACATTTTGCCATCTAGTTATATGCTTGGAACAAAATAATTGCCTATGTGCTGTACTTCATCAAAAACAGTTTCCAACAATTTAAAGTAATACACCTAATGCTTCAGAAACCTTAACCCTAAGTAGCCCAATACAACCGATATGCAAAAATAAATCTCCATAAATGTGTATCAGTCTTATTTTCAATAATAAATCCAGTATAGTCAATGATGTTTAATGCAGGTACACACTTCTCCCAAAATAATAGAATCCTACTGGTCCTGTCTTGATCAGCGTTCTATGTGGCAATGACTTTAGAAAACGTTTTCTATCCTATTGGCTTGTACACAAACAAAATTAGTGAAAACAGCTGTTCATTTATGTTAGATCTATGAAGAGCTCAACCGAAAACCAGGTGGGTCTCCATATGATTCGTTGACTGACCCCTTTGCAATAGTCACAAATGAATACCAACTATAATGAGGAGCTTTTACTTTGAGCGAAATCCAAGAGCAATATATACACAGAAACATTTTCAATATTGCACATTCTTTTTTACATAATTTAGCAGCATACGAACGTGAACTAAGAGTGTTCAAACGAACGTGAGCCTACGGCGTCAATACACTAGCCACACTAATCTATCTAATTATGATCAGTTTTAGTATCCTATTATTATTAACTATTATCTTTAGTTTTTTTATATTTTCTGCAAGAAAACACAAATATGCTCGCTCACCCTCTTATTAGCAAAGCAAGCAGAGGGACAGCGCTGACGATCACAATCTGAACGAAATGCGACCCTGGTGGTGTTTTGGCATTTGCCCCGTTTGCCTAAAGGCCCCAGTGTACATCAAGTGAAAGTGAACTTTTCTTGTTCGTTTTGTTCGATTTTGCCGAGGCCGTGATTGTATGCTTTGTTCATTTCTGATTTGAGTTTGCGGTAGCTTGGATGAGTTATAAGTGTGCGCATATTTTCTAATTTCCCGAATTTTTCTATTTAGCTTTCGCTTGAAGCATGCTGCGGCCTTTACGCAAACGGCAGCCTGTCTGTAACGTTACCTGTTTTGCCATCTCACGGATTTTACTAAGACATGCTATTGTGTACCCTACTCTAGAAGCCTAAACCTCAGATGCTGTTCAGTATGCTAAATAATCTACCTGTTTAGAGATAGCTGTAAAAGATAGTGTGAGTTCGGATAATCATCGTGATTTTGGCCTCTTGAGTAAGACGCTGTATATTCCTTTCTCATCTCCCTCTTCGTTTTTCCAATGGTAGCTCGTTTAGGGCCCTCATGCAGCACAGTAACCAAGGTAACAATACTCAAACAAGTGGGCGGGGCCAAAAGTGTTGGCATGGTAAGTTTAAGCAAACCATTCTGACAATATTTTGTCTCGGAACGTTCGCCACGCTGAAATTCACGACTTTCTTTTGACTTGTGGTTGGGTTGATGCTGTATATTTTTTCTATTGCGTGTTTGCGTGCGTGTTTATTCACTCGGTGTTTTCATAGAGCTGTGTGCGTGACTGACTGACAAAGGAACTAAATCGTTTGCACATATATCGGAGATTGTTGGGAACAGGGTTTTTTTGGACAAGAATGCATCCTGTTTTTTTAATTTATCATTCTTTTAGCTGTTGTTTAAAGCTGGAATGATTTGATTGATTGACATGGTTGGTTACTGTTTTTTCTGTTATTGTTTTTCTTTTCTTGCAATGATTCCAAAAGGCTCTTGGTTTGAGTGTGAATGCTAAATGTTGCTTTTTCAACAAATGTTCGTCTCACTCTTAAAGTTGATGATGTTGCATAATGCTCCTATACATCTGTCCTTTCTTCTCCTCTGACATTTTATTTGTCTGTCGTTTATCCCAGAATGTAAAATCCTGCTATCCAGCATGAACTTACATTCAAAATCAAGTTTGAAAATTAAATGTTTTATTTTGTGCTTTTATGTCTTCTTTGGACTTGCTCATTGAAAGGTTATTTAGTTATTAAAGCATGCACAAGGATGTGTACATTTGCTTTGAATGTAATTATTTGATGGTGAAATTGAACTTTGTAATGAAACAATTATATACTGGAACGGGTTATGCCTATCTTTCTGTGCACAACATGGCTATATAAACACATGTAACGTTTAGAGAGCTTCTGTGCACAACATGGCTATATAAACACATGCAACTTTTAGAGAGCTTAATAGTAAGCTGATTCCAGTTTGGCATCACTCATAGGACTGTCTCTTTGCCTAGGTAAATAATGCAACAGCACGAGTAATGACAAATAAGAAGACACTCAACCCATATGCAAACGGTAAGGCAGGGGTACGTTTTATGTGTGTGGGGGGGGGGGGTATGTTTTAGCATAGCACAGGTTACTTTGTGTTAAATGCACTATAGGCAACTTTTCTGTATTAACGGATTATCAATACCTTTCTCTAGTTTGCACATTGTAATGTTTATGGGAGAATGAAAAAATTGCCATTCAGATCAGATTAATTTTGTCTGCCACCGGTTACAATCTCCCTGTGATGAATTGCTTTATGGCACAAGAAAGTGCATCACTAAATCAGGAAGAGATGCCCATACTTGGAGTATAGTCGTTGACCTTCTTTGCGACGGTCAGGGAAAATGATTACAGCAAGCAAACGGTAGGGGTTCCCAAAACCACCTCTTATAAGAAACTCATAGAGCTGACTCGTTCACGAACGACACATCACTATAATATATAGAAAATATAATAAAGGTAACAACTACCATTGCAAAGAAAGTTGGTGCACGAAACTATGTCTCAGAGCCAGCAAGTGGGGTTTTCTGGAATACCTTGAGCCGTGGAAATTTTGAAAGAATGTGCATCCATTGATTACAAATCCATGCAATCCTAAGCAATTTCTGTCTGTGGGTAGTCGATTTCGAATGCAATGGAAATGTTAACATGTTAACATGTAATGTATAATGGAAATTTTCTGTTATTAGAAAAAATGTATCTGTAGTGGTCAGAACTGATTTAGAATTACCATCTTGATCTCTGATTACAATTGGTCCAAACAGAGGCAAGGTGCCCTTCTATCTTGGATAACGACTTAACAGGTTTTGTGGTCTGACAATTGCACAGAGGTTGACGTTTTTTCTGTTGTTTTGTCAACTGTTAAGCACCCTTAAAAGCCAGTCCAAAACACTGTATTTACAATGCATTCATTTTACAACGCTATAGCTAATGGATGGATGGATGGATGGATGGATTACGCTTACTCGTCCTCTTGAAGTCTCAATATTTAACACACATTTTGTCCGCCACCGAGTACGATCGCCCGCAAAACTGTGACGAATTGCTTTATTGACAAATCTTCTTTGTGACAGAGGAAAAAGTTACACAAAGTAGACAGTAGAGGCCGCCAAAATCACCACCTACAGAATGCTACCTATGAGATGACTTAGAACTGAGATGAACATATGCAAACATGAAGTATACTGTTCCTGACAGTCTGTTGTTGTTTTTTACAATCTCTCCCTAATCGTTTAGGCTGGAAGCTGAACCCTGTTGGTGCTGTTTACGCTCCAGAGTTCTTTGCAGGTAAAAAGAAAATTTTCCTATTGCATCGTGGAGAAACATCTACACTCCCTTAGAAATTAGTTCCCATAAAGAAAGTGAAGGATCCTGTGTGTTCTTCTCTTTTTTCCCTCTCTCTCTCTGGTATATGTGGCTATCCTATCTTCCTATCCCATTATGATGAAAAAATGTCCCACAAAAAGACACAGATCAGAAGCTGAGCAGAGTGAGGTGACAAATGAAGAATGACAAAAGAGTGAGAAAACAAATTGGTTTGCCCACCAAGTCCATCATGAGAGCGCTGAAATATGCTTTGTAAATTGAAATCAATACTTTCAATTTCTCAGGACGGTTGTTTTCCAAATTGGGCAAACACACTTTTCTTTTCAAAATGGTTCCTTATATATTTACATTTGTCTAACCTTCCAATCGCCAAAGCTTAAGCCCAGCATCATGTGCCGCCCTCAGCCCCGTGTCAACAGGAAAACGGGTTCCAAAGAGCCGTTTCTTGGCCAGGAAAACGGGTTCCAAGCTGGCTCCAACTCTTTGCTGGTCGTAGACCAAGCATCACTTTGAGTCCCACCTTTAATCGTGATTGGCCGGCTGACAAAGCAGTGACTCTGATGAGCACTGCACTTCGGAAAAAGTTCAACAATTTTCCACATCAGCTACATGGCGTGCTCTGCCAAAAATGAAAAAGTGCAAGAGGACGCCGCTTTGAAAAAGGAGCATGTCAGGCACGTCTTTAAATAAGTAAAGAATTTGGAAGAGGCACTGGAAGTTGAAAAAGTGGTTTCAGTTGACACCATCGCTAGTCCACCATTGCTGTTGAGCGTCGTAGTTGAGGCTTGCGTTGCTGTGAAAGCAGAGATGTATACTGACGTATATAATGAGGTAATGACGTGGTTCTCTAGCCCATGGAAAAGCAGACAGTTCTTCTAAGGCTCGCGAATTGAACCCACGGTGAACTGGCTCTAGGTTGGTGTTGGTCGAAAAGGGGTAATAGAGGCCTTATTATGGATCCCACTGCTTTTCTTGGAAAGACATGCCCTCAAGCGCTAGGATTGGCCTGGCACCTGTGCTCGCGTGTTTGAATTCTTGTGCAGACTATTTAGATTGTTTTAGCAGTGGGATTCATAATAACATACTAGGGAGAGATGCACAAGCTAGCATATTAACTTAACGTTACTGTTACTGACATCAAACTTAGAGAGGAGAGAAGACAAGTTAACCTGATTGCTGTTCCCTTCAATTCACTCGCTTTTTGTGTTCAGAAAGATCCGCTTCATCCTCTCATCAAAGTTGTAAACATTGACACTAACTTCATCTCGAGAGGGTAGACAGCTAATTAGGTATATTTGTGTCCTTAGTACCAGGCTTGCCATACCCAGCAGCCACTGCAGCGGCGTACAAAGGAGCCCATCTAAGAGGAAGAGGACGCACGGTCTACAACACGATCCGGCCCGCTGCACCCCTTACACACATCCCTACCTATGGAGGGTGAGGCCCGCTGCACCCCCTACACACATCCCTACCCATGGAGGGTGAGGTCCGCCGCACCCCCTACACACATCCCTACCTATGGAGGGTGAGGTCCACTTTTCTCTTGCTTAATTAGTTTCCTTTTGGTCTCATTTCTTTCTGATCTATTTTGACGAATACTTAAAGCAGGGGTTAAAGGAACATTGCATGTCTGTCCTGCTACATTACAAAATGAGCGAGAGAAACATGCATAGTCAACCAATGGGCATGTGCAAAGATATGAAGCCAGCACAAACATGTGGCCCAATGTATCCTTCTTTCCTATTGCATAGATCAGTGTGTTTCTGAGCCATGTTGTTGGCTGGGAACAACAAAGACTCTAGAATGGAGGCACGGATTAGGTAGACCCTAAGGGACTGTTATGTAGGGATTCATGTGACGCTTAGGGACCGTTATGCAGGGATTCATGTGAAGCTTAGGGACTGTTATGCAGGGATTCATGTGAAGCTTAGGGACCGTTATGCAGGGATTCATGTGAAGCTTAGGGACCGTTATGCAGGGATGTGATGTATATTATGGTTATTTTGGCTACGTTATTTTGCTCCTGACTGAAAGCATATAAGACTGGTGGTAATTTAATTTGATAGGGGCTGGGTTATAAATGTCACACTGTCAAAACCTAAATAACACCTGAATCAGCAAAAAATAACGTGCTACGTTGATCATTAATGAGACCAAAAATTACTTGAAATTGTTGTTGGAAGTATGTTGTGGAAGTATTTCTATTTATCGCCATTTAAATGTGGTCTTAAAGGTTGTGAAAACATTACTGAGAGTTCTTGCACAGATGAAGACAACACAAGCAGTATCTTTGGGGTTTTTTGTTAACACTTTTATTTATATGTTTGAGCGCAGTCGGCCGGTCGGTCACAGCTCAAGGGGTCCTTCTCCATACCGTTCCTTCAACTGAAACACATAAATAACCTTCATCACACTAATCATTACATTGAACTCACCTGTTGCCCATCCATGGTTAGCCAGCTGAAGCTCTCCCCACCATGGTTCTGTAGCCCCCCATATGCCGTCACAACCTCTCAATTACTTGGTGCATTGAATTTAGTCACATAATTAAAATACATATATAAATGTTAACGAAACAGGAAAAGGTGCAACTTTAAAACAACTTGCTCATAACATCACAGTATAAGTCAATTATCAACGATGCATAAATACTTGTCATGAACCTATTACTATTAGTTAAAACATAATTCAGTTAATATTCATATAATTTCCAAGAGTTTCTCCATAATATACTAATAATTTCAAACGGTCTAAATAAGTGCTGAATAACAGTTTATAATCCTTCAATACAGACAATACAATAACAATTATCATTTATTTGGTAACAATGAATTATAGATTAACTATAGTTTCAAAAAAATGCTTAAAGTAAATCTTTTCAAAATAATGTATTTAAAATTACTCAATGATGAGATAATACTTCATTTATGGTCTAGTAAATGCTTACAACTGAAAGGTCTTATACAAAGTAAGCAAATCAGAAACTGTATAGGCAATTGGCAATTTAATTGAGATGGGCCATTTTATCCTAACCAGGTAGACACCTCGCCTAAGGCGACAGTCATTTACAGCAAGAACATGCAGAAAATAAAAGAAAGACCATTGTAATTGTAATAGTGTCAATGATGCTGTTTTAGCAGTGTTGTTGTTCAGTTGAATGTAGCGGAAGCTTCTCTTATCCTATCCTTCTCAGGTGAGGCTGCTTCCATCCCTGTTAGGCTCCGCCCCCTTCATGTGCCTTGGTTTTCTTAGGCCAACCTCTGCAGACATTTAGTTGGTAGCCTGCATGAAAACATGCACTAATATGGATTTGTTTGTTGGTTTGCATCCTCTGCAGTGTTTTTTACCAGGATGGATTTTATGGTGCAGATATTTATGTAAGTATTAATACAGTATGACATTGCATGCTGCTCCTACATGGCTGGCTGCTCCCTGTAGCTTCACCTAACACCCTCTCCCTACCCCCTCTTTGTTAATGCAATGATCTATATACATGGCTGTCAGGTTTAGAGAAAAGTGTCTTATATGTGGCAGGGCTGGATTATGAACATAAACCCATCAGTTTGGTTTTAGAAATGTTAAAGTGTTAGTCAGATTTGTCAGGGAATGTAGTACCCAATAATACAATAATTTCCTGGAAATGTAATAAGGGAATAGTTACCTGGGTTCTCCAGTGCTGCCCAGACGATTATCTGACCTGGAATTTTGAATACTTACATGGCGGTCTCCCAAAGACCAGGATTTAGTTGCATGTTCCAGAGTTCCTGTCCATGTGCATCTGGCTAATAGTGATTCTTTCATTTCAAATCCAATGTATATCACATTCTTAAATTCTACAGATATGTATAAAACTCTGGACTGAAAATGTATTAGTATTACATTATCCGTCATAAGTATTGCATTAGCAGTAAAAAAAAAAAAAGGACCCACCTGAACGTTTTATAAATTCCCAATAATGAATTATTTGTATGTTATTATTTATATTATTTATGAAATTATAAAAATTTCATTACAATTTCAGTCAGGACATTTTATTAAATTTCTGGTCAACTTATTACATTATTGGGTTTTATCAAATTTTCGTTAAAGTTAAGTGATGCGTCTTTGGATGTTAGAAAAGCGCTATATAAATAAAATTAATTATTATTATTATTATTATTAAGTGCACATTTTTTCAGATGTTATTACATTTCCGGGAATGTATTACATTATTGGGTTCTATTACATTTACAGGAAATGATGACATTATTGGGACATAGCTTACATAGCGTAGCCTGCTAAGACCATGACAGATCTCACACGATCATAGACGGTTTCAGGATGCAGATCCGTCTGGCCAAGCTGCCGAGATTTTTGACCTGACGGATGGAAGTGTAAGACCAATCAGCATCTTGTAGGTGTTAAGCTGGTGACGAAAAAGCAAAATCCAATCAACAAAGACACGTTTTGATAAATTATTGAAGGCATGAGATGCCTTGTCTGTGGAAATATGGCAATCTATCAAATCTTATCCTGCTTATAGAATTTGCTGCTGCTAAGAAAGAATAAATTAGAGCATATAAGATAAATATTTATAATTGAAGGTGATAGATTAACACTTTATGTCCACGTAGAGATCTTCTACCCAAATCATTCCAAGTTAACATAAAGGCAATGGCAGTTTTTTTTCCCATCAGAGTACAGTTTGTTCCAAATAGAATTATTCGACCAATTAAATTTCTTTCTTTTTGTTCTGAAAAATCTAATCAAATCAAATACATTTTATTTGTATAGCACATCCAGAAGTGAGGTTCCACCTCAAAAGTATTAAGCCACAACCAGCGAGGTTTAACAAGTGCTTTTTCATCGAGTCGGGATTGAGTAAAGCATTCCAATCACTGATACCACAATCCAGTCTGAAGATAGTACCTATGGATTGTCTACACCAAGTAGGGAATGAGTCTTTACCCCAAGTGAAGGAGTTCAAGTATCTCGGGGTCTTGTTCTCGAGTGAGGGGAAAATGGAACGAGAGATGGGCCGGAGAATTGGAGCAGCGGGTGCGGTGTTGCAGTCGCTTTATCGCACCGTTGTGACGAAGAGAGAGCTGAGCCAGAAGGCAAAGCTCTCAATCTACCGGTCTATCTTCGTTCCTACTCTCACCTATGGTCATGAAGCGTGGGTCATGACCGAAAGAACGAGATCGCGGATACAAGCGGCGGAAATGAGTTTCCTCCGGAGGGTGGCTGGCATCTCCCTTAGGGATAGGGTGAGAAGTTCAGCCATTCGTGAGGGACTCGGAGTAGAGCCGCTGCTTCTTTGCATAGAAAGGAGCCTAGGGAGGTGTTCCAGGCACGTCCAGCTGGGCGGAGGCCGCGGGGCACACCTAGGACCAGGTGGAAGGATTATATCTCCACACTGGCCTGGGAACGCCTTGGAATCCCCCAGTCAGAGCTGGTTAATGTGGCCTGGGAAAGGGAAGTTTGGGATGCCCTGCTGGAACTGCTACCTCCGCGACCCAACCCCGGACAAAGCGGATGAAGATGATGATGATGATGATGATGATGTATAGCACATTTCATACACAGAGGCAATTCAATGTGCTTTACACAAAAGCCTTATTATACAGTAAGTTCCCAGGCACAGACAAGTACCTTCAAACAAGTGGCAATTGTTCAGGGCCCATAGACATTGCAACAGAATTGATCACAAAGCATAAGTCACAAAGCATAAGTGTGGAGGGCGTCTAATAAACAAATGTAATGGTATATGAGATAATACGTAAGTGGCAGTTAGGATGAAAGAGATCAAATAATACAGGTACAGAGTAATTTTATACAGTCTAACAATGTATTGTAATTCAGCTAAAGCAACTATAGGCAACTTTTTTGTATTACTGTATAATCAATAAATTTCTTCTGCTAGCACATTGTAATGTCTATGGGAGAATGAAAAAATCACGGATTAGATCAGTCAGGCCTCGTTACGTCTCAATATTTAAACACAAATTTTTTCTGCCACCGGGCACGATCTCCCGCGAAACTGTGACGAATTGCTTTATGGCACAAGGAAGTGTGTCACTAAATCAGGAAGAGATGCCCATATTTGGACTACAGTCATTGAACATGCTAGCGATGTGCAGTGACCGCGAGCATCCTGCACGTTTTCTTTGCTATGGTTAGGTAAAAATTTTAAAAATAACTCTTGTCTTTGTGCATGGCTAGGTTAAGTGTGCGTCTTTGTGGACGCTGGAAAAGTTGTATTATTATGAAACAGCTGATGTCACAACACCATGCTGTATTATTATGCTTATGTTATTATGCTATTAACAGCTGATGTCACAACACCATGCTGTATTATTATGCTGACGTCATTATGCTATAACAGCTGATGTCACAACACCATGCTGTTTTATTATGCTGATGTTATTATGCTATTAACAGCTGATGTCACAACACCATGCTGTATTATTATGCTGACGTCATTATGCTATAACAGCTGATGTCACAACACCATGCTGTATTAATATGCTGATGTTATGCTGTTAACAGCTGATGTCACAACACCATGCTGTATTAATATGCTGATGTTACTATGCTATTAACAGCTGGTGGCACAACACCATGCTGTATTATTATGCTGATGTTATTATGCTATTAACAGCTGATGTCACAACACCATGCTGTATTATTATGCTGATGTTATTACGCTATAACAGCTGATGTCACAACGCCATGCTGTATTATTATGCTGATGTTATTACGCTATTAACAGCTGATGTCACAAGACCATGTTGAATTATTATGCTGATGTTATTATGCTATAACAGCTGATGTCACAAGACCATGGCACACATTAGGCCACAGTCTGCAGAAATGTTACTCAGCTTCGGTTATGTTTTTTAATCCCCAATACAATTTATGCAAAACATTACTTTGAAAACTTGATTCATGTTTTAAGCATATCACTTATTTTTAAAGCATGCCATTGTAGCAGTATTATTCTGTGTAATAAATCTTGTCACAAAAATTAAAATGTGGTGAATGCAAACTCCTTAACCTGTTCCGTCTCTGTGTGTTTTTGTGCTTTCCCAGGGTGGCGACGCTGCCTACAGATATAGCCAGCCTGCAGCCGCCACAGCTGCTGCATACGGTGATAGGTATGACGGCTCTCCACACTTAAAGCGGATATACGCAACATTTTTGTATTCATGGATTATCAATACCTTTCTAGTTTGCATATTGTAATGTCTATGGAAGAATGAAAATAATCACCGTTCAGATCAGTCCTCTTGAAGTCTCAATATTTAACACTCATTTTGTCTGTATGGGTTACGATCTCCCGCAAAACTGTGACAAATTGCTTTATAGCACAAGGAAGCGCGCCACTAAATCAGGAAGAGATGCCCATACTTGGGAGTATAGTTATTGATCATGCTAGCATATGCTGTGACCACGAGCACTCTGCATGCCTTCTTTGCGACGGTTAGGTAAAAATAATTACACTAAATAAACGGTAGGGGCTCCAAAACCAGAAACTACATCCAGCCGCTATAACCACAAGACGCACTCACACCTCATCTCTTTACTTTTCATTCATTTTCAAACATTTTCCAAACAATGACAGGCAATTTGTGGATCACTTTGTGGAAATGTATTTGTGGTTGGCGATACATTTCATAGTTTATATAGCAATATAATGTGCTGTCAATCAATTAAAACATTTAATTGAATGAGTTAAATGATACAATGATTATTTGATCAAATTAATTGCACATATTTGTATACATTAGTACTTGCTTGGAAAACCTCCTAAGGAAGATATTTAAATCCAAATACATGACATTATGGAGTTTGCGTGTTCTCCCCGTGTTCGTGTGGGTTTCCTCCGGGTACTCCGGTTTCCTCCCACAGTCCAAAAACTTGCAGGTTAATTGGTGACTCGAAATTGCGTAGGTGTGAATGTGAGTGAGAGTTGTTGTCTGTACCTATGTGTCAGCCCTGTGATAGACTGGCGACCTGTCCAGGGTGTACCACGCCTCTCGCCCTGTGTCGACTGGGAATAGGCTCCAGCCCCCCCGTGACCCTGCAAAGGATAAGCGGTATAGCTAATGGATGGATGGATGGACATTACATTATTATGGCAGACGAGGAAAGCCTGGTTTATACTTCTCCGTGAGTGCGTTAGCGAATGTAAACATTAATTTGGCGCTTACGTTCGCACAGTAGTTTGCCTACATACTTCAACGTAAGTTTAACAGGCCCACCAGGTGGCAGTGTCAAATTCAGTACTCCAGAATGTACAGAAAACCGTAGAAGAAGCACAGACACGGAAACTCCCGTTAATGTCCCGCGAAAGTATAAACAAAGAGACCGAAGGTTGCTCACTGCTTTTCATATTTTCTTATATCAAATCAAATCAAGTTTATTCATAGAAAACGTTTAAAACTATAAAATGCATTTCCCTGAGCAAATGCGATGTGATTGCGTTTCCACCATCAGCGACCAGGCAGTGCTGGTGGCCAGCCCCCTAAAATAACCGCTGCAGCACTACTACGTCCTTGGGGCCAGTTGCAAAATCTGACTTCTTCCATTCATATAAATATTGTGAACTATACTTCCTACGTAGTCATCTTTAAATTGTATGGGTAATTAGAAGACAGATGTAAGTTTAATATGTTTGGCTGGTCTATGTCAATTAGTCTCAGAGTAACAGAAAAATGCAAAAGTTGTTGCAACCGTCCCCAGTCTCCACTACGTACTTGTGGGGGCTGTCATTATTACCAAGTCAACCTAAACATTGATAGGAAACTATGAGTTAGGCAACTGCAAGGAAATTTCAACATAAAAAGCTACATTATCAACTTATTTATTAATTTATTTATGTCAATAATACTGTATTCCTGTGAAAGTGACGCCCCTGCAGCTAACGTTTACGAGGCTCGCTGCTGTAAACTTGACTATACTATAGTATATAGGGAAGACCACACCACCCCATACAAAAGGGTGATTCTCGTAAAATATATATATTTGGATTTATTTGGAACATCGTTAGCTTCATTTTTGAGACCCGCGAAATCTGGTTACCCTGAACTTTGACCTCTCTACGCCTTTTATAATGACTTATAATTTTTGACTTTGGGAAAATCCCATAGGTTCCAATAATAATAATACCTTTATTTATATAGCGCCTTTCAAAACAGGGTTACAAGGTGCTTTACAATAAAAGTAACAGTAAAAAATAGAATATCATTAAAACACTAAAATCACACAGTAAAATCAGGTAAAATAACTAAAATAACAAATAATTCACTAAAAACCCAATTTAAAAGGTGGCGGTTAAGAGAAGGGTGTAAGATAAAAGTGAGTATTAAGAAGTGATTTAAAAGAGGAAATTGGGGTGGCCTGTCTGAGATCATTAGGCAGGGAGTTCAAAGCTTAGGGGCTCGAACAGCAAAAGCCCGGTCACCCTTGCTGCAGAATATGGATTTTGGAACTATTAAAAGGGCCCTGCTGGAGGATCTCATGCAGCGATAAAAGCAGATCGCAGATATAGGCAGGCGCCAAACCATTCAAGGCTTTGAACACTAGCAGTAAAATCTTAAAATAAATTCTGAAACACAGGTAACCAAAGAAGGAAGGGCTGAGGACAGATGTAATGTGGTCTCTTCTTCGAGTAGCCTATGCGTTAAAAACCTGGCAGCAGCGTTTTGAACCAATTACAATCTTTGGCTGTTTCGCTTGCTGATTCCAGAATAAAGTGCATTGCAATAGTCAAGTCTGGAGGAAATAAAAGAAACTTTTCTAAATCTGAATCTGAAGAATCTAAATTATTTTTATTTTATGTGTATACCAGAGGCTTTGAATTGGATTTTAAAATGACTGAAATCGAGTTGGCCTTATATTCAGGCATGTAGGTGAAGCAAACAAAACTCTTAAGATAGTTTACAACAACTGTTTACCTAACAGTATACAAATTTAATCAGCTGAAGGCACACATGTTCACTACAAGAATGAATCTATGGTTTGTTTCACAAAATAGTTAATTGCATAGTTATAATAAAATTAACAGGGTGCAGTCGATGTCGTGATTTAGAACACACCCTGTACTGAACTGTAGCCCTCAAAAGACTGAACAAACATTTTCAATTAATTTCCTATGGGTTCGCGCTAGCGTTCTACAGCTTGTGGAACCAACTGCGTTCTATATTGTCCGCCCTAACTAAAGATTAGGCTACATAACGTGAACAAGTTCACGATGTCTATCTAAAATATATTCTTCTCTTACAACTTGTAGTCATGGCAAACGTTAGTTGGTTAACTAATTTATACGTTTAAGGGCGACTGGTTGACATGCTTAACATATTTGGTTTATGTGACGGGACCTTTTGCATGGATATGCACATCATGCAAATATTATTTACAACAACACTGGCACAAAAAACACGTTCTCGTCAATGTTGAAGTGGCAGCATGTGCATAATATTACGTTTACTTGTAACTTTGTAGTTTTCCGTTTAAATGAATGGATACCAGCGCAACCCACTACACTACATATCTGTTCAAATTGCACCGAATCATTTTAAGTAGGATGCGATCAAAACTGTCGCAGCCTTGCGACATTAAATCAACAGTAGTGCTGTCTTCAGTGTAAATGCTTGTTTATCAGATTTCAGCAGTGTGCTATTTTCAAATCCTTCCACTGTAAGTTACAGTATCCTAAATAAATTGTCACCAGAACAAAGGCTTGTAGACCAACCTGATTGTCAAAGTGAAGGCAGTACTTATATTTTCCTCATGGGGCTGTCCTACTCCTAGCCGTGAATTTCCCAGTTTGTGCTACATTCTCCAATGATGTCCTTCATTGCAGAAGCGTGTATACATGGCTAGTGGTAATGCTAACTGGAAACTAGCTAACCCACTATGGAATAATTAGCGAATATGGTGACGCCGCTATTACATACTCACAGGCGCATTGGTGCAGATGTCCTGAACTTTCTGTTATTTATGATTTAGCTTTCCCACTTCTGACACCATGTTTCGATGTCAAATAACAAGACGGAGTCACTAATGCAGTTTTCAACTGGTGCTGGATGTAATAGCCTAACCAAGACAGTCAGTACAAATGTAACAACATGCAAATACATAACATCAACGCTAGATGGCGGTATATGACCGTGAAAACTCTCTGCCCAGTCATTTTAACGGGGCCAAAAATGTATTAAAAATTATAATAAAAAATATAACAAGTGAACCGATCAGTTAGCTGTATGTAAGCGCAATGGACTGCAATAACCAAGACATGTGGGCACTGGAATCAAATCGATTGGGTCAAAACTGCGGGCGTAGATAAGGCGCCAAAAATAATGACCTAATAATAATAAGACTTTCCGGTAACCGTATGTGATTGCATGACGCAATCACATAACAAGCAGAGCTGACCAAAGTGCTGTACAATATATTCATATACAGTTTATCAAACAATACAGAAAACAGTTGTAACATATAGGCTATACTATGTACAAGCTAAGTGCATAGAACACCACTAATATGATTCGAATTGAAAATCAGCCTATCTGCTCCAGTTCATTGTGTCATCTACGTTTTCATTTGTTTGGATACTGCCAAATAATACCGAATATCTACTCCCTTCCTACCCTGCTCAACCAATCAGAGAGAGGACACCCCGTCAACACGTTAGCGGGCCTCGGTGAGCTACGCTTTCCCAGAAACCCCTGCTCTTCGAAGCTATGCAGAGCTGTTTACGTGCTGCTTCGCAGAAGGATAAACCAGGCTTTAAGCATTATATAGACGTTACGAAAGGTGGCTTAACCCTAACCCTTAGAAGTCAATACATAGCCTATTCTTTTATCTTCAAACGGTTTAAAAAATATATTTATTTTTTATTTTTATTGAACATAAACCTATCACGTCGATTGTAAGGAAATTACGTCTGGTAGAGAATTTATAATGACAGCGTTTCCGCATTTTTTGTTTTTGTAGATATATTTTCCATTCAGAGGGCCAAAGAGAGTTTGTTCATCCTCTTCTATCATGTTCACAGCTATGCAACGCAGCCTACGAGGGGCGACATTTAGTAAATGCGTTTATATAAAATTGTACAAAATTGATACGTTGAATTGACAGCCCTAATTAATATGTATATTTCTAAAACATCTTAACTATTTATTACTTAGTTGGCTTTTTCCTGTAGTAGTTACTTCATTGATCCTTTTAAACCTAAATACATAACTTAAGACTTTTCTAACCTTGATAAAGATAATGCTCATCTTTGAGTTAATAAGCCTACTGTTGAAGAAAATTTTTAGCTTTATAAAACCATATAGCTAATATGATATTGAATTATAACTAAATGTACAGGCCTATCAGAATAATCATATTTAAATGTGAATGTAGCTTCTGATATTATGTGTTGTGGTTGAAATACGATTAGAACCAAAACATAGATTTTAAATTCATGCCCGCTGTGCAGAAAATGGGATGGAAGCGGCGCTTATTCAGTTTGGACGATGTTTGGGAGAAGATCGACTCAGTAGAGATAATGTAAAGCCAGTTAACTCATCTGTGCAAACTTCTCACGTAGTGTTAACTAACTCACCAACTTGTAATTAGTAGTCAAAGCAGGACTCAATCAAAACGGTGTGATCCTACCTTATTTATTTCATTTTACCTAGCCTGTATTTCTTATTATACTAATTGTAACCACAACTTGCTTGCTCCTGGTCTTGTAATCAACACATTTTTGGTGAACAACAGTTTGACAAGTTTCTTATGTAAAGTCTGAATTCTTTCTTACTAGTTAAAGTTTAACTTAAAACGTTTTGATAGAGGCTAGGCAACTCGCAGTTGGACTTGTAGGCAGCCTACTGTACTGCTCCAAAGTCTAGGAGCCTTGATACTCAATGCTCTCTTGCCCCTGGTCATAAGTCTAGACCTTGAACTACTAGCAGAGCTTTGTCAGCCAATTTGAGGCTATGTTTCTTAATTACTGTGCAGTGTTTTTATTGCTGTCCAAAGCCTCACCATGCAGAATAATATGTGTAACTTCTATTCTGGGAGGCACTTTTATAAATTAGCTAATTTACTTACCTCATCAGCCCAAATCTTAACACCATTTCTAAGGTTAAGCATTACAGTTTCAACTATCTTAAACCAGTAGTCTCCTTTGATTGTTGAAAATAGATTCTTCCAAAATGTTTTCCTCACATACAGTATCTACCTTGAAAATACTATGAGCTAAGGAATCTACACACTGGTCTAATTTAAGTAGAAAATGTTGCGGCTAATAAATCTTTTCAAAAAGAGAAGCCCTGAATGTCCATTGATATTGCATTAATACAATGTTGTCTTAATGTCATTTGAGATTCCGATGAAATACAATTTAGAGTTTGTCTTGGTCAGATAAATCGACTTGCTTATAGCTACTCATAAGCTTGCTGGCCTAGCTTCTAGCCTGTTGACTGGACGTCTGTACGTTAAGAGGTCAAATGGAGCGCTGTGTTGACAGGCATAAAATGGTGGAGACTGTACAGGGAATAACAATGTCTAAAATGAATGGGGATTAACTGTTAATTGCTGAACTGCTGGGCCACTGTGTTAATCAGCGGATTTCCAGCCCTGAGCCCTGATTGGCTGCTTCTAATGGAAGACAAGACGCCGTGCGAGAGCATCCAGGCACAGAAGGGAAAGACAGGAGCTCTTACAACTCAACGTCAAACCTTCTCTTCTTCTTTGATCTTAAAATGTATCCACACTGCTTTACCGGAGGTGCAAATATACATCATAAATGTGCTATAATTAGTGCAGTTATGGCTGAGAAATATAGATAGGTGTGGTGTTATTCTAGTCAGGTAGTCAAGTAAAATGTATTATTTACCTCATTACACACACACACACACAGGCCATTCCATGTGCTTTACATAATGCCAACAGGAACATACAATGCAGTAAATAAAATAGTACAAATGAAAGAAAAGATCATTATAATACAAGAATGAAAATTTCTAGGAAGGCACAATTCAGCAAAAGTGGTTAGGGTTTGGGAAAGTTCATATTGTATTAGCATGTCAGTAA